>JBCEWB010111974.1:0-11780 GCA_039654565.1 Peronia peronii
TAAGCATACCTTATACTGATGTGTTTAATCCCTTCATAACATCATATTTGTACATTAAAGTAGGCAAAAAAGTCGAACAGTTGGTGACCAAATCAAGATAGGAGGCAACCATTTCACCTGTGGACTCTCAGGCACAATGGGCTTTTTCATACCTGAGTGCATTTCACACCTCTCAGCAACCACCCTGAAACCTGACACCAAATTTTATTATCCCCAGTCGGAAACTTCGTGTCCGCTTAGAAACAGCCGTGAGAAAGATGTGGAAAATGAACACTTTGAAATTTTACTTTGCTGCACCTAATTTTAATCGCTTTTTATTTATCTTAGACTTCTCAACTGGTTTGTCACATTATTTTTTTTTATTTTGAAAAACAATGGGAGATCGTTGTACTCAGTCCTGTTACTTCCATTTACAAAAAAAGGCATTGCACAAATAGAGTAAAAAAAAAAAAAAACCACTTTTTGCGCCCTTTGCTTGAAACATGCACCACGATTTTTTTTTTTTTGAAATAGTATAAAGAGACTCTTCTTGTTAAAATTTTATCAGTTTTTTTTTTGGGTAATCAGTCTTTCGAATAACAAGAAGTTAACGGATTTTTTACTCTTTACACTGCTTGCTCAACACCTATTTTGTCGGGTAAATCTAAGTAGTAGGGCTGTTCACAGTGATCTCCCATTTCGCTAATGTCGACCGAGTTCGTCTTTTGGGAGAGCGAGTCAGGAACAGATAATCTGCGAAACGATTTCTGATTCTCTGAAATAGAAAATGTATCAGTAAGTGTTAATAGTTCATATTCGAATAAGCAAAAACCTGGAAATCCCCGGTGGAATGTTTGTACCCCCTGCTAAAAATAGAACTCACTGATGAGCTTCATTATGAGATCCGAGAACAATTGAGACCAGACCAGTGCATTTTTTGTTTTCCTGTGTCAGTGGTAGTGAACAGTTTGGGGTCTTTGTATCCCCCTACTAAAATTAGACGGGAATTTCCAGCCGTTTGCTTGGTCGGAATAAATCATCAGAAAGTATGATTGATGTGTGCAGGCAAACGCTGAAAATGCAGCATGGTACCCAGAGCAATAGAGTAAACCTTTCAACATAATGTTGCGACCACTGAATGCTTGGTATTTTTAACACTTTCTTTCGTTACAAGGAGGTGCATAATGCGAAGAAAAAAATTACAAAAAATTCTTCGAGTTCGAAGTATCCAAATGTCCGACAGTACTTCTGTCGAATACCGAAACGCGGCCTTCACATTTAGCTGTCGTTAGGTTTGTCAAACTATAACAAAACTGCTTTTAACCCTGTGCCAAGTTCATCGTGGATCCTAGTAATTGAAAACACAGTGATTTCCATGTTTGTGCTGTTTCCACCTTTTGTATTTTTTTTGGGTGGGGGGGGGGGGGGAGCTTTTTGGGGAGATAGAGGCATTTTTTTGGTGAAAGTTGGGGGGGGAGGAGGGGTAAGGCGAGAGGTAAGGGGTAGTAAAATAATGACTTATCTGTCATTTTTAATCCCTACTCCGAGTGAACTGGACTCCAAAGAGGTTATAGTAAAACGAGAACGTGATCTCAGCACGGTGGCTCAGTGTTGTCCATAGACCGGTACCATTGTCGAACAGTCCAGCAAATACTAAGTCAGTCAGTCTCTATAACACTACTAATTTTATTCCATTCGAGTCAAACTGTGCGCTATTAATCTTTCGATTATATCTTCTATCTACAATCACAATTTATCAAATTTGGCACGATTCTCAATCTTTTTAAGAATGCAGTTTTAAAAAAAACCCACAAAACTGGCATTTATTTATGCACATTTTATTCATTTTTTAAATGATCAGTAACATTTTTGGGGGGTCGCAGTGGCTGTGTGGTCAGGCGTCTCGCTGCTCGGCGAAAAACTCACGTCGTGGAGATCGCGGATTCGAGTCTCGGAATCCGCCGTCGGGGTATGGGAAGATTCGAAGATTAGAACCTGTATTTTTTCACTGACTCAACGGTTCCCTGGCTTCCTCTGGGTAGAGAAGCCCGACGTCTAGCCTTCTCGGATAAGGATTAATATATTTCTGAGATTCCGTGTGTCCGTTACGCACGTTAACCCTTGAAGTTAAAAACCGATGAAGAGTTGGTGGACTGCCCCTGTCCGAGCAAAATTTCCAAATTCCTACTCACAAAAATTCTCACCAAAAACAGCAGCCTCTTAAAGTCTAGATAATCCTACTTTCTTAGGATTGAAAGACTTAAGAAAAACAAAAGGGTAGCATGTTCTTTTATCGACACCGTATGGGTGAGTTGAGGTCTATGACTATAGAAATCTGGCTCGACTTGATAATTCCCGTATATAAAGAGAAACAAAGCAAACAGCAAACATGTTTTTGTTAATGATCAACTCAATTATCCAAAATGCCATTAAAGTGCGCATGCTCACGGTAGACTTACGTCGCAGGGTGATGTCGGGTTGACCTCAGCTAGATTCAACATTTAAATAATCTCCTACGAAAGCTATTGAATCTCAGCTAGTAACATCAGAGTTATGTTGGAGTTGTGGATCTAAACAGAAAAAAAAATCTGCTCCCAGTATTCCAGTTTGCCCTGCGTTGTTATGAGTTACGTATATCTGCATTACGATGTTAGAATATTCGGCTTTTTAAGAGTAAGAGATTGATCCAGCAATTAAACAGATTTGGTAACCACGCTTATCTATAATGTTCACTGATTATTCAAGATTTTTAGACCCCATGTGGAGACCCGGGATATATAAGTACATGTAGGTTCTTTGCTCACCCCTGCAGGCGGTGAAAGCCCTCCCTCGGTGGAATGTCTCCAAGGGAATGTCATCCTCGACGTTCCTGGGATGACATCTCTTCTCACTCTCCTCGCTCTTCTGTCCCTCTCGCTTTCCTCTCTTTTTGTGGACATGTAAACTATCTTGCCGTGTTTGGCATAATGTAGCCGCGATCGTGCTGTGCCCAACACAAAAAGAATCAAGATTTTTAGAGAACGTGTGTACACATCGGAAAGGCAGTGGTTGGATTAGGCGTGAAGTTTGCCTCTTTTTTCTCTATGTAGATTGTGTAGCAATGTTAATTTATCTTAGTTGCAGGATACATCAACCACTTGTGTTGTTTTTTTTTTTGTGGATGATGTATTTATCATTTATTATGGAGCTAGATTGCTATAAGATAATAAAGATCAACTTTATCCTCAGAGGGAAATTCCATTCACAGTAAGTGCTGAGACACGATATTATACATGTATATGCAAGGTACATTCATATCACATGCGGACATAACCCGGGGGGGGGGGGGGCGGTTTATATAAGGTAGGTTCTTTGCTGATACCTGCAGACGGTGAAAGCCTGCTATCGATGGGGTATCTCCCATGGAATGCTATCCTCGACATTCCAGGGGTGACATCTCTTCTCTCTCTCCTTGCTCTTGTCTTCTGTCCCGCTCTTTCCACTCTTCTTCTTGACGTGTAAACGAATCTTACCGTTTTTGGCAAAATATAGCCGTGAACGCGTTGATGTGCCGTTAAATCCCAACACCAACAAACAAACATGAGGTCAAAAATACAAGGACTGGCGAAAGATTCAAGATGCGTAAAATTGCCTCAGCGTGATAAACGTAGGTTCTATTTCTTTGCCAAACTGAACAGGTAGGATGTTAGACAAATCTGATGGGCATAAAAGTTCCTGTGCCAGTTTTTCAAAGTCTGCCTTCCTGTTCACGACTTTATACTCAATGGAAGCTGTCATTCTTTTACGTCTCAATGCATGCCATTGGCCATTTTCTTGATTCATTGTATCTTTTTCAGTAGTTTGCATTACCTGCAGACAAACTTTTATATTGATATGGTAATATAAAATTTTCCCTAAAGAAAAAACAAATCCGGAGTTTCTCTCACTTCTGTGTCTCCCTGTCTTGGTACATGATAGAGGTATTGTCTTGTCATAAGTTCATCTGAAATTAGTATTCCGGCTTTGCTACTCTTCAACGCATTGAATATCGGGAGAGTTTGGACTGCACTTTTAAGGGCAGAATGGTTCGTACCTGTTTTAGACTGCCAATTTGTTGGTGGCTTAGTCTCTCCATACATTTGTATTGGCTTTGGTTGATGCCACTGTTGTTTTTCCGTAGAGGGCCTTGTATAGGCTCAAGGCGGCTATGGTCTTCTAGGCTTTCCAGAAACCAAACATGTGCTTGCAGCATGGCACGCAGGTCGAACACCCCCAGGGCAGAGACATATTTCTCCTTCATCTCCGCTTTCACTGTGGAACCAGTGACCCGTCATTGCCATCGGTCTGGCAAAACCTGATGTTGGTAACGAAACGGGACTGGGAACATCTGTCGTCCCTTCTTCATTTCAAAATTATAGTTATTATTGCACTTGTGCGTGATGTTCAAAAGGCTACCGTGTTTGGCACAATATAGCCGTCATCGTGCTGATGTGGCGTCAAATCCCAAAACAAACCATATTCAAAAGGTCACAGTAGTCAAGAGTACTGACTGTTATAAAAGTATTCAAGGTGAATGGGGCTACGTCTATCGATGTCAGTGCTCTTGCAGCCATGTTGACGAGCGACATATGCCTCAAGCATGTGATTTGCAAAGATACGTGACCGGTTTCTCAAATATTGATTATAAAAAGCATGCATAGCCCCCCCCCCCCTCCCCGCAGGGATCCGGTGTCTAATAGTACGTACTTTGCTCCCGCCTACAGGTGAGATGTCTCCCATGGAATGCCACCCTCGACGTTCCAGGAGTGACATCTCTTCTCTCTCTCTCCTGGCTCCTATCTTCTGTCCTGCTCGTTTCTCTCTTCTTCTTGACTTGTTAACGTATCTTACCATGTTTGGCACAATATAGCGGTGATCGGGCTTACATGCCGTTAAACCCCAACACAAACATAGTTCTTCTCGAAGTATTAAAACTGTGATATACAGGTCTCTTGGTAAAGACCGTCGATGTACCTATGATTTCCTTTTAACAATTTTGTTCACTTTCTTGATACATTGATTTCTTTTCCATTTAATATGAATACCTGAAAAATTCGTTCAGTTTGTCCAGCGATGTGGACATGGACTCGAAATCGACACCATTGGGAAACTGTAACTTAAAGGTATATCAGACAATTTAAGTGGCTAAATATGTACTAAAAATCAGATTTCATCTGAAGCTTCAACCACTGTGTTCATTCCATTGTTGTGCCGAGAGAGAATTACCAGCTCGTCACAACTTGTCTATATCACAGCTAATTCTGTAGAAGGTGGTGTCACTTAGACATCCCTTTGTCATTACACGTCATTTCAATTTTGCCATGCTCAAATGATCGTTCAATTAGTAAAATGTAGCTTTTTTGTTTTCGTGAGAACATAACCATATTTTTTAATTTTAACTCAGCTGACGATTGATGGCTTTTTAAAAAAATGTCTATCGCTTGTGGCAGTTTGTATAACCATTCTTCATTTTCTTGTGAGATATCTTTCATCTGATAATTGCTATTGAAATTTCATTCAACGACCGACAATTGCTGAGATTTCCAGTTCTATCTCTAAATGCTCTTGAAAGTTTCACTACAATTCCATGTCTTGTTTTGTCTTTTGAAACTTTCAGTTTTCCGTAGTTGTCGATTTGCTAGAATTCCATCTTTTTCTTGCAAACATATAACTTGCTCTTTCCATTTTCCCAGCTCTCTTCTATGGTTTACAAATGACATTTCCAACTCCATTCACCATACGATTCACCTCTCGATTTCTGTTGTTTTCCTGAACTGGACTAACAAATTGAGACGTGCTAAAAGGTGGATGACAATGCTAATGTACATTTCTTTTCTAGGCAGTAGTTTCAACAGACAACAGTTGCTTGTCTTGAAATAGTCTCATCCAAAGGTTGTTTACACCATACAATCGGGAAGATTAGACTGTGTTGTCAGTTGTGATAGCAATAGGAAGATCTCACTTGCACTAACTATTCCTCAGGCACAACTGACTGAAGACTGTTATTCGAATTTTTGAGCAACCATTGCAAGCATTCACTGAAGAGTCGAATGTTTCGTTCAATTGTAATATTCAAGGGTTGCTGAAAAAAAAAATACATTCTACACTCTCAGCGGATTTCAATGTCTCACCAACAGAAATCTGTTACAATATGTAAAACCTCCAGGATCAGATTTCAGCCTCGCTTACATCAATAGGAATTTCTTGCGTCAGTCTCATGAGGCCACTGCTCAGCTAAAGTCATTTTCATGTTCATTTGATGACTCGCACTATTGTGATTCTATTGAAATAATACATAATTCTTTTTTAATGACACCATCAGACAGTCTCATGCTCAGGAATACCATAAGACATCCGTTGTATTTTGGCATAGTATGGTATGTATTTCACCGTCAGATGAGCTGGCAATTATGTCGCCAGTAACAAGTGACTTGAAATGTCAACTACCTATTTCGTAAGTTGCATGATTTGACTGTGAGCAGTATCAACTTGAGAAACTGTTACTTAGGACATGCATGTTCCAAAATGTTTTCCATTCTACAGCTGGATGAAGATTCGGCTGTGAGTTGTCACACAGTTGGAAATCTGTCACTTCTACAGTCAGTTCACTCAGATCTCTATAAGCGTCAATAGTTTGGATGACCTGATTTTGAAGCATGAGCCATTGAATATTGTACCCTACATCTGAGCGAACATTTGGGTGTGAGTTACATCTAGAATGGGGAGAGCTGTCATCTGATGTAGGACACGTATATTGTGTTCATTCTATAGCTAGATGAAGGTCAGGTTGTGAGTGCACACATTTACAAGAAGTTATCATTAGAATATGCATTCTATAACCGAGCGAAGGTTTGGTTGTGAGTCATATCTCCAATGGGGAGAGCTACCATCTAATGTATGAGTCGTCTATTGTGTTCATTCTACAGCTGGATGAAGATCTGGCTTTGAGTGCACACAACCTACAAGAAAGTTGCCACTAGAAAGTGTGGTGACTGCAGCGTTGTTCGTCGCTATAATCGGGCAAAGACTCGGTTGTGATTCACAGCACTGTCTGCATACGGCATCGCCGTACGTTTTACATTGAACAATTATTTTATCACACCAGGATAAGTTAGATAATGCGGTTGCAACATGAAAAGGAAGCTTATCACCTGACACAATAGCTAGTCTGCCTTTTCACTCACTGAGTGATCTGAGTGCGCAATGTACAATCTATTGGTCGATTAAATGCACTACTCACATAACAGCTGAAGTCCATTTCCATGGTAAATAAAAATGTAAGCCTTGTAGGCACACATTGGGAGGTTACTGAACTTTCATCTCACATGGGGTAGGCGCCTTTGCTGGGAGCACAGTTTACTTGAGCTTACTTGGCCAGCTAATCCTCTTACTCTATTGTAGTCTATAATTATACTGTTGTACACGTTGCTGTATAGGAGTGAGAGACTTTAGGTTCACAAGTGCTTTCTCCATTATTGGCCTTGGCTTTGATTTGTATTTTCAGCCATTTTAATTTTTTTCCAACTTGTATCTTTATACGTATGCCCATCACAAAATATTTATAACAAACATGCTTTAGACATCCAGGCAATTCAAGTGTTACTGCTCAGCGTCTGCAGGCATTCTTCACATGGCAATGGAGCGCAAACAGTGGTTGGCTTCGAATTATACTTCATATCTAAAATACTATTCATAGGCAGAATGGTGATTGTTACAGTGTTATTGCGAAGTACAGTCGCAGCTATGGGATTGTCTACAACGTAGACTACTATGCATAATTTTCTAACAAACTACTGATCAGAAAAAAAATGAAAAAATTAGGCAACTGCCCTTATCGGTCTCGCAAGAAAAGTAGGGCAGTTTTAATCTTTATGCGCCATTGTTCAGATTTTTGTTACCGAAGAATCTGAAAGAATGGTGCACTGAGCAACAATTTCAAATCTTCATACAAATTAAAATATGCATACCAAAATTGTCCCATTAGTCGCTGCTTATTACTTCATTTATCTGTCTTTGCTTTAAAAAGTGGGCGACAAGAGAATTTTGCTGGGAATATCAGATAAGGCTCAAACGGCTTATAACCAGTAGTTGTTGGCGAAAGGTGGCTTTTAACTAGTCTATTTCGTTTTTCACAAGCTTTCGTTGAAATGTCGAATATTATTCTGTGAACTCTCTGAAAACAAAACAAAAACTATTTTGTTATATTATGTGATCTTTATAGTCAGCCAGGTTCCACAATCTTTCTTGAAAACACTAGAATGCAGATAGTAATGAATGGGTAATCCAGGAATTGAAATGGTCATTGTTAAGCGTAGACAGTGAGCGTCCGTTCACTTGCAAGACCCGCTTGAGAATGAATTCTTGTCTAGTAAATGTACAGAAGCCATGATTATATCATCATGGAAGAGAAGGGAAGTGAGGTGATGGAAAAAGGTGAGCAGGAGAGAGTAACTGTTTTAGTGAAAGAGAGGCCTTTGACAGTGGATTTTGAATTAGCCCACGAGTACACATTTCTGAAAATCATTGAAATATATACAGCCATTTACCTTGGGAAACGGATATAATGAAATTCACCATGCCCGTGCTCGACACTGACTTTAAAATGTGAAAACTACGGATCGTCTTGAGTACAATCTTCTCTGTCTACCCTCTCTGTGAGATGGCTGTCTGCAGGTCGCTGAAAGGCGATATTAGAACGTAAATGTAAGGTAACCCCTCTCAGATATTCAACCCTGAACATCATTCATTTTTTGCGAGCCTTTGCTGTTTGCTGAGCGGTATCCCCAAGTTGAGTACACAGCATGAACGGTTTGCCGGACAACAAATGTCGGGTCCGGCCTGACGATCATCGTGTGTCGACATAAGCCTGACTGGAGAGGTTTTGTCCAGACCGTCTGTTTGCATCGTAATCGGTGTGTCGGGTCCTCTTGACTAACGATCCAATGGACTCGCTCGGGTTCTCTTCGTGACCAACGCCCCGTATTTTGAAGATTGTTAGTTATCTACAAGGGCCATCTTGCTTCTTTTTTTTTTTTTAATGGGGAGCACAAAACGTTGTGCACAAGTCATACAACTTGCCATTATTGTGCAATCAAGTTTAATGTCAGACGAGACAAGAGATTAACTTTCGATGCATCTCCACTGACGAAAGCTTATTTCGTGTCAATGTTCACAATGCCATTTTAGCTAAAACAAACTAACCTCTTGCCATGCGGAATTAATAATAAATCCATTCCCTAGAGTTGCGATGTAGACAGTTTCTAACAATGGCACTTGTTACCGGCTTTGTGTTCATTTATCCTGAAAGACATACCTCGCGGCCAGTCAGAATGAGTCGTGTAGTTGCTTGATTTGAGCAGAGACATCAGGATTTGAAGTATACTGATATCAATGCTTATATTGGACAGAAATTCAAAGAACGCTCATTTCTGGATAAGAAAATATTGCTCTTTTGAGCAGATTGTAAGTATCGCAGAACATTATGAAGGGAATATTTAGATCTGCCATTTTTGCCTGTTTGTCCCATTTTGGCCAGTGCTGAGGGGATCACCCTCTGTCATTTCAATTAGCAGTGTCTTTGGCTACAGTCAAGTTAGCTCCTTTATGTCATCATATGAATGTGTATGAGTTTCTACCTCAGTTGGGTGGCAAATCCAAGTACGACTTAATTTTGACTGGCTGCGAGATCATATAAATACTTTGGGGAGCGGGAGCGGTGTGAAGTCTGAGATCGGGGTAAGGGGGGGGGGGGGCATTGGGAGGGAGGGGGGTTGGGGTGGGACCGGGGGGAGTAGTGTGGAGTAGGGGGGGAGTGGGAGGTATGGGAATTGGCGTGGGGTCAGGCGAAGGGGAGCGAGGGGAGGGGGAGGACTATCATTTCTAATGCTTTTTTTCTTTTTTTTTTTTCACAGGAGAAGACCAGCGGACTCATCAGATCATCTTTGACAGATGTCTGACGGAATCGGGGTAAGAAAACCGATGAGCTCCTGCAGTCTGGTGATTCTACAGCAGCTCTTAAGATCAACTTTCTGTAGTTTATTAGAGTACTGTAACTGATAGAAATAGGAGTGGTTCGAGAGAACTTATATGAAGAATTAATACATATTCTAAAGCTTTCTGAGGTATCAGGCTTTGCTTCTCATACTTCTCACACTCACAGACCGCAAGTGGAAACAAAGTAACATCCAAAGGAAACGTTTTAATGATTTGCATGTAGTTTTTAAATGTCATAGAAATGAATGAACGCTGATGTCAGTTTCCTTTATTTTTCTTTTTCGTACAGGAGAGAGAATCAAGAAGACTCAGATTCCACCACCCACCGTACACCAGTCAGTCACAAGGCAGAAAACAGAAAAACCTCACCATGAATCTGTGTTACCATTTTCGTTGTTTAGTTTTGCGATATTTCAGACCCAGTGTACTGATGGTCAGTGAGTTTTTCTTTTTGTCTGACGTCGCTTATTTTGTTCTGTTTGTCTGGTGATCTTTATTGAGTTATTCTGTTTGTCTGGTGACTTTTGTTCTTCTTTCTGTCTGGTGGCCTTTGTTGAGTTGTTCAGTGTTTCGAGAAATAAAACTGCACCAGTTAGGCACGCACAAACGTAAATACAAAGTTTTGTTTATCTCAGCACTAGTAGGAGCAGTCTTTCACTTGATGGGGAGTAATTTTTGTCCAAAGCAATTTACTAAGCATTTTGCTTCTGAATACTGTTTGACAACGTCTTGATGACTCTCCAAATGGGAGATCGTTGTGCCCAGCCTATTACTTCCCTTTGCCAGACAAAGAGGTGATGAACAAACAGTGTTAGTGTAAAGAGGAAAAAATCACTTTACTTCATGACATTCGAAAGACTGATGACCGAAAAATTTGACATTATACGAATAAGCAAAAAACATTCTGTGTATACGATTTTTTAAAAAGAATTTTTCATGGTATATGTTTTACAGCAAAGGGCGCAAACGTGACTTTTTTCCTTCTTTACATTGCTTATTGAACATACCTTTTGTCAGGCAAAGGGAAATATTAGGACTGGGCACAACGATCTCCCAATATTACGTTACTCATAGTAGTCATATAGTATATATACCTATTGTGGTGTTCCAACAGTTGTGTATCATCAATGTAAGTGTGAAATACCATCAACTCCCCCTCCACTTCAGGGTTCCAGTGGCGTCTCTAGTGTCACTATTTTCCGTCAGTTCTTTTAAAAATAATTAACAAACCATTTTCGAGATGGAGACAGCTCCTGAAACAATCCCAAATTAACTAAAATGACATGCGATCTTGCAGATAAATTGCAGAGTAGTAAGGTAACCCGACGGGGGCCCTGGGTATGTACGGTTCTCTGCTCCCACCTGCAGGAGGTGAAAACCCGCCATCGGTGGGATGCCTCCCGTGGAATGCCATCCTAGACGTTCCAAAGATGATATCTTTCTCTCTCCTTGCTCCTGTCTTCTGTCCCGCTCTTTCCTCTCTTCTTAAGTCCGTGTCCTGTTCCTTTGCGAGGGGCTGGGAGCATATACGTGCAGCTTTAAAACACTTTTAGCTAAAATATGCTAATCATTAAATGATCTAGGTTTTATCATCAGCCTTGACGATCTTTTTAATTTGAAAAACTGAATGTCTAGATTTAGATCTCGATCTCTCCATTTTACATCTCCAACTTCATCCTCAAAAAAAAAAAAAAGACAGAAAAAATACTTTCGTTCCACACACACACACACACACACACACACACACACACACACACACACACACACACACACACACACACACACACACA
>JBCEWB010111996.1:0-11779 GCA_039654565.1 Peronia peronii
AAATCTGGATGGGGGAGAATTAGAACCCGAGTTATAATGCTTTAAAGTTGGTCAAATTCTGAGTCACCGGAAGAATTTGCCGGTACGCTGGCGTTCCGCCCGTTGAGCCCGTGACAGGTGGGCGGGGAGGACGATTAATGGCCGTGCAGCACGAAACCGCAGCCCGAACTAAAAGTCACAATTTCGGGGGTTTTGTGACGCCGTGACCAAAATTTCATCGTGCCAGAATTAAATTGTCCTAACCACATCATAAAATTGTTACAGGTAGAACATTTCAATTTTGGGGCGATTAATTATTGCCAGCCTTCAATGAATCGAGTTACCTGGCCTGTTTATAGGGACGCCTAGATCATGGCCCATCGAGGGGGAAAAATGCTGTATCTTAACTTATTGTTTTCCAATCAGCAGCAAAGTGAAAGTACAAGGGCTGGTAAAGATCAGGTGTGATTACACACCACACTGTGAGATTGGTTTTATTAGATCACTTTTTAAAAAGTTTGATTAAGTAACTTTAACCATTGTCTGATAAGAGAGAGCAATCCAGTCAGTTCAGAAAGATCTATCTGACCACTATGTGGTTTTGTTCCTTTGATTCTCTCCGCAACAGCCTTGGAGGAGATGCAACAAACTAGATTGGAGGATAGTGAGATTGGAGCCGGGGACGCCAGTCGTCTACACAAGCCATCACTGGACCAAGGGCAGGTAAGTCACAACTCACCAGGACTGAAACATTACAGAGAGTTATCTCACATGTGTGTGTGAGAATGAGCAAATGTGATATATGCAGGATGTGATAACAAATGGAGTAACAGGCCTTTGGTTTCAAGAAAACTTGCTATACTAAGATTTTACACAGGTTTGAAAGGTCATCGGACAGGTTCTGTATTCCTACAGCCCTGAAAATTTCTCAGGCTTGATGACAAGATACTTCTCATCCTAGTGATTTCTATGTGTCTCAGTTTTCTCCAGTACACTGGTTCTCCCTGAACCGTACAAAGAGTTACCACATATTAGCAATGTTGGTTAGAGTTGGTTAGAACAGGTAGCCTATGGCAGATTTAACCATACCGTACAATCCATGTGTGAGATGACCAACAAGGTGCGTATTGTACGTGTTGTAGATAAAAATGAAAAAGTGTTGGCAACATACATAGAAATCATGAAGGCAGTACGTGCAAACATAATTTTGCTCAGTTCACTGGTTTGTGAGGCTATGTATTCATCAGACATATTGTGACAACAATCCTCTGGTTGTGTATCTGTTCATTGTTGTCGATCCTGCAGTGTTTACATATTGTGTTTTGCGAATACGAATATTTTATTTATCCATAACAGGTGGTTACTGTTGTTGATTGCATGCAGGCATAGTACAGGCATAATGTATGCAAATGAGTCAATACAAGCCACCTAGTGAATGTCTTTCTTGTAGTAGTCAGTACAATGTTTATGTGGGTGGTTTTAAAATGTGTGTATTTTTGGTTTGTAATCACTCAACACTTGAGTACGTATTCATTTGTTATGTTGGACATAGTGAGCAGAATTATGTTTGTACTTATTGTCTTCATGGTACATATGTGTGCATTTCTGCCCACACAATGTCTGTTTTATATGTGTGTTTTGATTATCTGACACAATATGTATATGTGTGTCATTGCTGCCTACTGAGTATGTATATATGTGTTCTGATTGGATGACATAGTATGTATATGTGTATTATGATTGTTTGACACATTGTATTCATATGTGTGGTGATTGTCTGACACATTGTGTGCATATGTGTCATGATTGTCTGACACATTGTGTTCATGTGTGTTGTGATTGCTTGATATGTTGTTTGTACATACAGTGTGAATGTTTAATACAGTGTGTTCATGTGTGTTGTGATTGTTTGACACATTGTCTATACATGTGTTGTGATTGTCTGACATAGAATCAAGAGGAAGAAGATCAGGCTCAGGCCCGCGTGAAAGACCTGGAATCTCGGCATGAGGTCAAGGTCAGAGAGCTGATGGCCCAGCATGACGAAGATATCCGACAGCTGCGCCATCTTCAGGTGAGTGTCTTGTCTTATCTGGCTACTAGCTCGTCAGGTGTGAGCTCTTTGAGAATTCTATCCACTGCCTAAGAGACGATAGGAGATTGGATTTTCACAAGAAGACGAGAAACACTTCCTAGACAATAGGTCGTGTAATGTGTTATGTGTTTTTAAGGGAGATGGATAGTTGTATGTACAAATAGAATAATATTTTTCACCTAGAAGTTTGCTCTGAAAACAAAAAGGAAGAAGGGAAGAAGGAAATAATGCAAATCAGAAAAACAAACATTTTCAAGGATGGTGATGTGGGAAAACTAAAATATGTCTCACAGCCAGTCAAAATGAGACGTATGTCGATTTTTCACTATTTGAGGTTTTTTGGTATCATGTAAAAGTTTATTTTACCCTTTCAAGAGGTGAAAAAAAGTTATGAGCTAGCTTTATTCTAGTCAGAGATATTGCAGTTTTAAAGAGACAGGGGGGGAACCTCCAGCAGTGACCAAACTTCTGAGAAAATCGAATTTAAATGAACGGTTGAACCGATAAATCTACATACCTACCTCACAAAAACCCGATTTTAATGATGTAATATTTATAAATCGAGGGTAAGACTGATATTGTCTTGTTCAGAAATGAATGCACTTTCGATTTCTGCAATTGAAAAAAAAAAAAAATTGATGTCTGATCCCCATCATCACATTCAAAGCCCGATTTCTCGGTTCTAGGCCAACGACTTACGTCTCATTTCGACTGACCGCAAGACATATCTGCTGAGTTGAACAGATAGGGAATGAAATGAGGATAGATGAGGGAAGAGGTCGGTGGATGGTGTACAACAATATAAACATGGAGGTAGATATACAAGTTGTCCGTAAAGTGACTATACAGTTACTTGTGGGGCTCCTTCCTGTTAACAATTCAAGTTATGAAAACCTGGTCATCATTTTGATGCAAGCAAAACGACAGTCTTCATTTCATCCAAGTAAATTTCCCCAGAGACAGTTCCTTCCAAGAATTCTATTTCATAAAGTTGCTTTTAGTATGCCTATTTCACAGAGTTGTCTTTAGTATGTCTATTTCACAGAGTTGTCTTTAGTATGTCTATTTCATAGAGTTGTTTTTAGTATGTCTATTTCATAGAGTTGTTTTTAGTATGCTTATTTCATAGAGTTGTTTTTAGTATGCTTATTTCACAGAGTTGTTTTGAGTATGCCTATTTCACAGAGTTGTTTTTAGTATGTCTATTTCATAGAGTTGCTTTTAGTATGTCTATTTCATAGAGTTGCTTTTAGTATGTCTATTTAATAGAGTTGTTTTGAGCCTGACTGTTTAGTAACTTTTACAGACACCCTGTATATTGGGCTGTGGTGTGTATAGGCATCAGTTTATGACCATTATGACCATTGTAGTTGCGTCATAGATATATCATTGACCTGGTCTGCTCTTGCATTGTCCACTCATGGGGGGGGCGGACAGTCCTGGAGTATTTGCAAGCCAGATCATGTTGTCCAGGTCGATCTCTCAGTCCTCTGTCTAACCCACCCCACCTCCTCCCACCTGTCCTGCGAACTTGAGGTTATCAGCCAGAATGGGCAGAGGTTGGTGTCATCTCAGTGGTGGGTGGCAGACAGTAGTGACCATCGCTGGTCAAGTGGTCAGATAAGTGACTTGTTATCTGTGGGCTGGTCAGTGGGTGAGACAGTGAGAGAGGTCAGAGAAAGGTGGGATAGAAACTTGCCTGACGATGATAGAGGTTGCATCATCAGTTGAGAGAGAGAGATGGATGTAAGTGCACACCGGAGTTACAGTGTGTATTACATCACAGGGAGCCATGAGTAGAGAGGGAAGGGATACCGTTATTATACTGCTTACATGACCAATAAGAACTCACAACTTCCATGACCTGACGTTTTCAGGAGAGAGACAAGAAACTCTTTCCGCCCTGTATCTCGTTGTTATTATTACGAGGTTTTATGTTTTCTGAAAAAGGAGACTTTAAAGTAATTGCTCAACTTTGTTATATCATTGGCATACGTATTGTTTTATGTGCTTCAGATTTGGGCCAGAAAAATGAAAAGATAGGATTTTAAAATTATGAGGTCTTATCAGAATCGTAACAATAGTATTCAGGAGAAATTCTCAGAAAGTCCTGAGTAGCCTGTGGACGTTGGTGACACAATAGCCTGCAGTATACAGCTTTGGCTGTACAGAGAGGGTGCAGGACATAGGCTTGGGGTGGGATTTGGGGGAGGGGGGGGAGAGAGGATGGGGTTTAGAGAAAGGTAAGTTGTGGTCAGGCTTGTGACATCAGCTGTTTGCTCTAAGTTTTCACAGTGGACTGGCTGAGAGAGGGACATTAGAGGAGATGGGAGTCCTCAGCTTGTTGAGATCTGTGGAGGTAGTGAAGGTGGATCAGTGGGAGAGATAATCACAGGTCTAGGCAGAGGCTGAGAACTGTAGTGCAGAAACAGCACCTGGGCAGGGAGGTCAAACTTTTGTACTTTAAAAGGAAAACAGAATTTTCTAATTTTTTAAAGTAAAAACACCTCAGTTTGTACATATTCTATCGTACAGATAGGAGATGAAAATAGAGAGTGAAACATGTCCCACTTTGTCCCACTTTTTCCTGTAAATAAATTGACTTCAGTGACAGGAGGTTGATAAGTTGTCAGTCAGTGATGATCCGATGCTCATTCTGTATGAATATGTGTGCATATGTGCAAGTGTGTGTGGGTGCGTTTGTGTGAGTTTGCATGTGTGAGTTCGCATGTGTGATCCTCAGAAAACAGTCTTGAGCAGATTCTGGCATTGTAGAGACAAATTCTGGAGAAGTGGCATAGGAAATTGATTTTTCACATAAACTGATCACATCAAAGTGTTTCTCCAGATTTTGACCATCTTACTGGAACCGCTGAGTACTGTGTCATCCCTGTAAGTGTCTAAACATGTAAGTCCGCAGAGGCGAATTTTACAGGAGAGACAAAAAACTTACTAAATCGAAGTGAAATCATGAATCGTGTATTTAGATCACTTGACAAAAAGTGTAACTTTCATTGCTTCCATGGGTTTGATATTTATAGAGGAGGTGGGGGAAACCCATTCTTGTTTAATAAAGCCAAAAATGTAATGACCCAATTTTCCAGACTTGCGCGTTTAGAGACTTACAGAGACAATGTATTTTCTATAATGCTGATAGCTTTGGCCAAAAAGAAAAATAAGATAAATACTTTCTTGTCATACTGTGTAGTATCGGGAGAAAAATGCCAATGCAAAATGACGCAGTGTACCTGTGTTTGACCCATGAGCTTTGAACACTTCTAGGATAATGATAAATGTGTGTGTGTGTTTATTTGTGTGATATTCCCAGGAACGCAAACTTGAGCAGGCTTTGGCTGAGCAGCGACAGACACTAGAGAAACAGCACAAGACACAGATCAACGAACTACAACTTCAGCATCAACAACAGCTGCGACAACTGCGGGAGGAGAGACTAGGTCAGTACTCAGTCTATAGACAAGTCAGCCACTAGTCAGCCATTTTGGTTCTGTTCATCATCTTTTAGTCTGTGGCGTCGACGTATATGTGGATGTGTTACTATAGATATTATATCTCTTCAACTAAGAAATAAATTTCCTTTTGAAGACAACTTAAATTTATCTTGATCAAGGTCTTACCTTGATGCAGATCTACTGTGTGGAGAGTGTCCTATGGCAGATATCAGAACATTGTTTCCCTGAGATTAGGTGATTGATCTCTTTCTAGCATCCTCATCCCCTGGCTCCCTGCAGCATGTCAGTGGGGGTTCATGTCTTCCATAGTCTGCAATATCTATGTTTACCATTATCTTTCAGATAGTAGCCAAATGATCATGTTTATACCTGATGGCCTCAGTCATGCATTGATCTTTCTTCGCCTGTCTTACTCCAAGTCTCTGTCATTGCGATAAAACAAATGTGCTGGGCTCTGCTGTCAGTCCACATTTGACTACATCAGTGACTGACACGGTACTCTAGAGATATCACATGATATTTTAGGCTTTAAGAATCAGCTGTCCCTTAGTTCAGTGACATTGAAACTGACCCCACTGTCTTGTTCCCAGACCAAGCTGACAGATCTCAGCACAGGGACGAGGAAGAAGAGGAGGATGTATCCAACAGTTCCTCAGTCAGCGGAGACGATGCCATGCCCGACAGACTAAAGGTCAGTTAGTTACAAATGAATCCATCATTTCACCGCAGACATGGGTACAAGGGATTGTGACAGGTTGGCTAGATAAATGATAGATTATACTTGGAAGGAATTTTATTCGTTAATATCAACCACAATATTTGCCATTTTGTCAGAGAAGCTCGGTCATGTCATTCCTCTCCTTTTTTTAATCTGTCTGTTGTCCTTCTGAGAACATTTTTTGTTCCTGTGCACTATTTCACACATTGTGGGTTATCGTCCCATTTCAAGGATGTCAAACTTCCGACTTTAGTTGGAATTCTGACTTTTTTAGTCCTCGCTGACTTTCCTTTTGGCCGATCAGCTGCCAATTTTTGCTGAGTTCACAAGGCAATCACGGTTTTATAATAATGTTCAGTGGGATACAAGTCCCGCACAATGATAGTGAAACAGGAAGCACGATAGACTTTTGTGCATGCCTCGGACAAGAGTTTGAAAGTTCAGTTCTCGTCCGAAGCATGCACAAGTTGTTCGGTGGCTGTTTGAAGATTGAGATTGTAGTTTATAGCACTACCTGTATTAGTTATTACTGATTTCATCTTTCTGCCTCTCCATCTCTGTGTCATCCCCACAGGCCTTACTTCACCGCCTCAACCAGCTGGGCGAGCACCTGCTGAGTGTGTCAGACCTCCACTATCTCCAGCAACATCTGCGCTCACACAGCGGACAGGGCGGGGTCACACCAGAGACTGTCACAGCCTGGGGTCAGGAGAGGCGGGCACTCATGGACAACATCGATGCTCTCAAGGACTTGCTGCAGCAGACAGACCGAGTCTCCACCATGGTAAGTCCTGGCAATCTCTCAACTCTCTCAGCTGCGTTGGGGCTGTGCTGATCACTGAGCAGACTGAGTACTTACCTATGGGCGCAGCTGCCTAGCACTGCGAACAAACTTGTGATTGCTCAACTGTTACGGGTAACTGACCTATCACAAGATTTAAAAGAAGCTTGGAGACTATTAGTGAAGAACTTATGTCTGCCA
Organism: Peronia peronii; assembly: GCA_039654565.1. NCBI lineage: Eukaryota > Metazoa > Mollusca > Gastropoda > Systellommatophora > Onchidiidae > Peronia > Peronia peronii. The sequence continues at coordinate 7,245 of JBCEWB010111996.1, forward strand.
TAGCTTAAAAAGTTAACAATAACAATGAAGGTGATGTTAACAAACCAGATTTGAAAATTTTTTAAATGTATTTATTAATGACCTTGTTTGTATGTGTGGCATTTTTTATTGAATTAAGATACAGCATGATGAAATCAGGCACTTGTCAAACTCGGTCGACCAGAGAAATCACATTTTTCAACAGTGAATGAAATTTTAACGCAGTTTTTTTTTTCTTATTAGAACCCTTCTATATCAATCTAAGAATGCATTTCAGAGTTAAATTTGCTGAAATAGAGTGAAAGCATCAAAATTGTAATTTAGTGCCAAGGCCTAACAAGGATAAATAAGGATTAACAAAAGTCATCGGCCATTTTCTCGCTAAATTCAGCTGCAGCAACAGGTCACCCCTATCGTTTTTAATTGCTCATATCTTGACTCCTACTTAAGATAAAACAAAAAATTTTTCATACACAAACAGGGAAATGAATAATCTTCAAAGAGATACCAATAACTCCATATGCTCAAAATTTGACAAGAGCCTGATTTCATCGTGTCGCATCTCAAATATTGGAAACTGACAATCTTTGTGGCCCTTCAAAATATTTGTCACAGCAGCTGACAGCCTGATGTAGGTCATAGGAATTTCAGGATTGAGCAAGTGTTAAGAGCTGTATTGTGTCATTTCTGAAGAAATTCTACGCTTTGTCTTTGTTTGTTTTTTTTTTATGAGCCAGCCAGTTAGCTGTTGGACTGAACACAAAAAAAATGAAGTGTATATCACAATGTTAGAAATTTGGTGTGGTATTATAGAGATGTGCACCACATCAGTCGGCTCTGTGCTTGTCTGTTGTGTTAAAAGACAAAGTAGTCTGGATCCCATCAGCAATGATCTTGAAATAATTGGTACCCAAGAACTGAACTGTATCAAGGTCGTAAATGCCCGATATGCCTGGCAAGAACATTGGATAAGACTGAAGATTTTGGATCTCACAGCTTCGTCCGAAGAAGAGAGAGAATGATACATATAGAGACATACAGAGGGTTATGGCTTGATCTTCCTCGTTCCACAGATGGACTCTGATCCACTGCATGCTGATGTCCGTAAAAATTTCCACAGAAATTGCTGGAGTGTCACATTTTCCCAGATGACAAATTATTCATGTTCTAGGAATGAGTTTTTTAGGCCAAAATATGAGATCATGTGAGTACTTGGTTACTGTGTATGCTGTTACCATTGGTAAAGGAACTTGAATACAAAGTGTGATGGCGGAGTTTTTTGCCAGATGGACGTTTTGTCAGTGCTATGGTTTTCATATAATGATTATGATTATGGTATTTCCATAACTGACATGTCTGTCTGTTTGTCCCCCAGGATGAGGATGAGAACAGCGATTGGAGAGGTGAAATGTTGCAGGGTGTGGTGCGGGTGTACGAGAAGGAACGTCGAGTCCTGCAGGCAGAGGTCAGCACCGCCGACTCTGTCTATCCTGAGGTGGACATTATCACGCAGCTGGAGGGCCGACTTCACGAACTGGTCAGTCACTCACATCCGTTTTAATCTCTCTCTCTATCTTTGTCTTCTACTCTTTCCCTCTCTCTTTCCCTCTTTTTCTCTTTCCCCTCTCTCTCTTTCTCCCTCTCTCTTTCTCTCTCTCTTCCTCTACTTCCCTCACTCCCTCCCTCACTCTCTCCCTCTCTCTTTCTCTTTCTCTCTCTCTCTTTTTTTCTCTGACCTTTAGAAAATTTAATTTTTTCGTCTTTAATTTAAATCTGAAACTGAACAGCGGACTTATATATGAATCTGTGTATATGACACAAGTATTGATTATTGATAGTGCATTGTGGCAAAGGTCAAAAACAAAGTGTCTAGAAATATCTCCTGAAGATACTGTGAAGAAATCCAAGCACGGAGATATCTTTCCACTTTGTGTGGGACAGGTGTGATCTTCATGACCTGTTCGAAGACTTAACTTTATTAAAATGTCATTCTTTTCTTCCAGTAAAATTTTTATTTTTTTCTTTTGGTCAGTTTGGTTTCTCAGATAAATGGCAGTCCTGTTTCTCCTTTACTTGTCGAATCCTGTATCGAAATATCAACTTTTACTTAGCAACACTAGAAGAGTTTAAATTAATCTCTGTTTTGATGAGCTTTGGTCACTGCATGAATCTCTCTCTCACAGGAACAAGTCCACCAGTCGGGACTGGACGAGATCCTGCGTGCCGATCGCCAGTCCATGATTGATGAGATTGACAGCTTACATCACCGACTGCTGGAGGCTCGTGGGCAGCTACAGGATGCCAGGGAAGAGTTGACCAAACGTATTGCCAAGTTGGAGGAGGCCAAGTCCAGCGCCGAGTGGAAACTGCAGAGACAGAGTGAGTGATGAACCTCCCCCCCTGCCCCATCCACCCCGTCCTTTCTTTTATAAATATGAATTTGGATATTTATTTATTCATTCCAAAATATGCGATGGGTAAGAATATCCTTCTAATCTATTACAGTATTCCTTTGTTTATCGCAGGTGTTAGGTTCCAGGACTGCCCACGGTCAGCAAAAATTCACAAAGTAGGGATACTATATTAGTTTTGTTATTTACATACATGTTAAATCTTTATGAACCTCCCCCACACTCTTTATCAACCCTCCCCCTGTCTGTTATCCAATAGCATGTTGTGTATGATCTTGCGTGCGGAAAATAATGGAAATTTAGATATCTTATTTATAACGGCGCATCCCACAATACAGGGGGAAATCCGCAGTATAGAAATACATATCAAAAAACTACACGATACAGTGAAGCCCTGAAAGGTGAACTGTGATATAGCAGGGGACGACTGGTGATTCCAAATGATGTGGCTGCCAGTACTTACACTATAGGGAAAGGCACAGAACAAAGAGTTCAGAGCACAAATCTGTCCATGGACGAAAAGCTGCTGATTATCTATAATACAAGCCAAACAACTTGTTAGCCACAGGTCAAATCGGGCAGAATGGACAAAACTTTGGATTGACTTGTTGGCAAACCTGGCCAAACAAAACCCCTTCATTTTGTTCTCTCTCTTTTTTTTTTTAAAGAGAACCTAAGAGTGGAAAGCTGGTCCTGTCAAGTATATAAGCTGAAATATATTTATGCCAGCTATCAACTAGGGTCTTCATATCTTATCTGGAATTTTTTTGTGTGAACAGAATGCTGAAATTTTTGACATCATCTCTACAAGTGGTCCCTTTTTACCAAGAAAAACATCATTAGTTCATTCTGTCATTCATATATTATTCTGAGACTCAACATGAAGAATGGGACATGGCTTAAGTACATGGGATGAACTACAAATAGTATCTTATACAAGGCTGCATACATACATAACACACACACACAGACAAATGCACTCATGTTCACATACAGGTAAGCCTTGTTCAGATGTTGAACGAAAGATTTCAGATTCGTGATTAATGTCTTTTCATTTATACAACTGGTCAAGATTTTTTTAATCTCATTTTGTTCCCCCCCCCCCCCTCCCCCTTTCTCCTCTGGCATACCATCCAACATGAAAAATGCACAATGGTTTTAGTGCATGAGATGACCCACAAACAGTATCCTATACACAGACATACATGTACACACAAAGACATGCAGACAAATGCACTCACACACATGTAAACCTTGGTCAGGTGGAGCGACATAGGCTTCAGGATTGTGACAGGTAATGCCTTTTCATTTGTACAACTGGTCAAGATTTTTTAAATCTCATGTCTTCCCTTCCCACCCCCTTTCCCCTGTGGCCTACAGTCCAAATGTTGGAGTACAAGCTACAGCAGGAGGGTGTGGTCCAGGAAGACCTGAAGAAAAGTCTGAAGCTGGAGAGGCAACGAGTGGCCGAGCTCTCCTCCCAGTCAGGTCACGAAAGGTCACGCACGCTGGAGCTGCAGTCGGAGCTCTCCTCCACTCAGATCCATTTGTCCAAGGTCAGGGATGCCCTGGAGCGGGAACAGCAGCGATTTAGCTCTGTCACGTAAGGAAATCTTGTCTTGTCTCGCCCATCATTAGATCATTTGTGTTTGCCCATCATATTGGTTAGGGTTTGAGAGGGAATTAGGGTTAGGAATTTGGTTCGTGTTAGAGTGAGAGAGTTGTAGAGTTTAGAATGAGAGTCTCGATTTTGTTTCAGTTCACTTTCAGGATTAAAGTCAGGCTTAGGATTAATTGTAGGTTTTAAGGAATGGACTAGATTTCGGTTGGGGTAGGGTTATGTTAGCTCTAGGGATAGGGTTAGGAATGGGTTAGAATTTTTTGAGTATGGGATACATAATAGGGTAGTGCTAGAGTCTGCGTAGTATTAGGATTATAGTTGGGGCTGGAGTTAGACATAATTTTTAGGGCCAAGGTTTAGGTTTAGAGTTAAGACTAGGGTTCGGGTTGGGATCAGGGTTCAGTTAGACATAATTTTTAGGGCCAAGGTTTAGGTTTAGAGTTAAGACTAGGGTTAGGGTTAGGGTTAGGGTTAGGGTTAGGGTTAGGGTTAGGGTTAGGGTTAGGGTTAGGGTTAGGGTTAGG
>JBCEWB010112018.1:0-11778 GCA_039654565.1 Peronia peronii
TATCTATCTATCTATCTATCTATCTATCTATCTATCTATCTATCTATCTATCTGTCTGTCTGTCTGACTGTCTATCTGTCTGTCTGTCTGTCCGTCCGCCGATCTGTCTGTCCGTCCGTCCGTCCATCATCCATCCATCCACCCATCCTATCTGTCTGTCTACCTATTAGTCTACAAGTAGGTTACTTATCTCCCTTTCTCCACATTTAGTTTCCTTCCATTCTCCTGACTCTTGCCTTGTCTCTTAATTAACCCGGTCCCGTCCAATCCAGATCTTTTTGTAGAGCCCTCCCACAGGCAAAACTATCGGTAAATCAGAAAATACATGCAACGCATAGACTGTCTTGATTTCCTCTCTCTCTGTCTCCTCATATCCCCATCCTTTTTGCTGTTCCCATCTTTCTCTCTCTCTCGCTGTCATTTCTTTCTCTTCTCTTTCTGTTTCTTACTTTTTTCACTCGTTCGATTTCTCTCTCTCTCTTTCTCTCTCTCTCTGTCCCGCCATGTGTGAGCTGCCTCCCGGTTGGTGCACAGGAGCACCACTTCATCCTCTGCCCTGGCTACTCTGTCTTGTTACTGTGGTCAGTTAGCGCGTACGGTGTGAGGGTCGCCGTGGCCATGCGGTTTGGCGTCTGCTTCATGGTGAAAACAACTCACGTGAGGTTGTGGCCGGGATCGATTCGCAGGTCCTCCATCGGGGGATGGAAGAACACGAAGATCGAAAACCCGCATTTTTCTGTGACTCAACGGTCCCCTGGCTTCCTCTGGGTAGGGAGGCCCGACGTCTACCCTTCTCAAATATGGGCGAATATATTTTGGAGGTCTCGTGTGCACGTTATTACGCACGTTAAAGAACCCTTGGCAGTTCAAAATGAGGGCGCAGTGGCTCTGAGGTTTGGCGTCTGCTTCAGGGTGAAAACAACTCACGTCGGTGAGATTGCGGGTTCTGGCTGTGCTCGACTAGAGGGTCCTCTGGGAGATAGAAGGACACGAAGATTGAAAAACCTGCATTTTTTTCAGTGACTCAACGGCCCCCTGGCTTCCTCTGGGTAGGGAAGCCCAACGTCTAGCCTTGATAAGGGCGAATATATTTCGGAGGTCCCGTATGTACATTACGCACGTTAAGAACCCTTGGCAGTTCAAAATTGATGAAAGAGTAGGCTGCGTGCCGCTGTCCTGATAAAGTTACCAAATTCCAAATTTCTACCCACAAAAATTCTCATCAAAGTCAGGCAGCTACTTAAAGCCGAGATAATCCTACTATCTCAGGACTGAAAAGCTTAAGAAAAAAAAAATAAATAAAAATCGATGAAGCGTAGGCAGAGTGCCGTTGTCTGGGCAAAATTTCCAATTTCCAAATTTCTACCCACAGAAATTTTCACCAAAAACAGGCAGCCACTTAGAGCCGAGATAATCCTACTTTCTTAGGATTGAAAGGTTAAAAAAAAAAAAAAAAGAAGAAAACGTATGGTGTAACAAAGGTTCTCGTCGTCTTCAGTTTTGAGCTTTCAATGAGCCATAGAACTGTCAGCCATATTGCTTCCCCTGGCCAAGTACAAGAGGTATAAAACAATCAGTGTAAAGAAGGAAAGAAAAAAAGAAAAGAAAAAATACATATAATGTACATAAATATCACGTTTCTCTTTTTACTTGAAATATGAATAACGAAAAATTCTGAAAATTTCACCACATGACGAAAATGTTTTTACATGTAATATCACTAAAAACGTTGTTTTTTTTTCCTCGCGATATTTTTTTTGTCATAGTTTATCAATTAATTTTATTGTTCCCTTTGTTTCACTTAACAAGAGCTAAAGTGATTTTTTCCTCTTCTTTTACAATGCTCGTCCTGCATCTCTTGTACTTTGCAAAGGGAATTAACTTACATGTAGCTGGCTGCGAAAATGGCTCATGCACTGTTGTGGTATGATCATACGACCACTATAAAGAGTTAGGTATGCATACTGTATGCTTCATTTTTTTATTTTTATTTTTTTTTCACCTTTCTGCATATTATTGCAAACTGATATATTTCTTTAAGGACAAATAAATAATTCTATTCAAATTCATAACTCTAACTGTCTCAATTATCCAGCCATTATTTTGAAATAAATTATCGTGCAATGTCTAATGACCTAATAACGGGGGACGCAGTGGCTCTGTGGTTTGGCGTCTGCTCATGGAGAAAACAGGCCGGGATCGACTCACGGGTCCTGCATAGGGGGTTGGAAGGACATGAAGATCGAAAACCCGCATTTTTTCAGTGACTCAATGGTCCCTGGCTTCCTGTGGGTAGGGAAGCCCGACGTCTAGCCTCCTCGGATAAGGGCGAATATATTTCAGAGGTCCCGTGTGTACGTTACGCACTTTAATAACTTAAAGAACCCTTGGCAGTTCAAAATCGATGAAAGAGTCGGCTGCGTGCCCCTGTCTGGGTAAAATTTCCAAATTTCTAGCCACAAAAAGTCCAGCAAAAACAGGCAACCTCTTTAAAAAAAACCGAGATAGCCCCACTTTCTTAGAATTGAAGGCTTAAAAAAAAAAAATTTAAAATGACCTAATAACTTCCCGTTGGAGGTTGAAAAGCGAAACATTTACTGTACACCGTAAAATGATCTAATTGTCTTGAGAAACTTGTAATGTGACCCTTAAAAGGCAAATTAGAATGTCTTAAGTGGAATACATACAGAGTCACATAAAAATAAACTTCATGTATCTGAAGGTCAGCACTCAAGATGAAATTAATTTTCACAGAAACCTGCCTTAACTTCATATAATGCGCCATTTTTCAACCAGCTAAATGGGGAAGGGGCAAGACCCAAGAGGGGGAGAGGTGTAGGGGGAGGTGGGTGTATGGTTAGGCATCTGCTACTGTGCCAAAAACTCACGCCATCATCAAGGGACGAGAAAGATTCGAAGATAAGACTTGCTTTTTATATCAGTGACTTTTGGATGGAGCAGCTTGATTCCTAGTCTTCTCGGATTTGGGAGTCTGCTGTTACACACAGTAAAGAATCCTTGGCAGATAAAATCACATGAAGAGTAAGAGGAGATGCCGCTGCCTGTGCAAACTTTCCAAATTCCAAATTTCTACCCACAAAAATTCTTTTCATCAAACTGGGGATGCACTTAAAGATGAGACAGTCCTACTTTGTTAGATTGAAAAGAATTACATATATATATAAAACAAAAAACAAATAAAAAATTCCACATGACCTTTATATGGAATGACCAGGATTGATCTACAGCATGCTGGCTGCCGATGCCTTTTCATATATCATCTCAGTAAAGCTGGTTGATGTGTCATTTTACTGATGTTCTTTGAGGTAAATCTTTTCTCTGTAGTCTTTTCCTGACATTTATTTCTCTCAATGCTATCCAGTACGGTATATCCAACATTTTTTTTTTTTGTAAAGCAGTTCAGAGTGGCATTTCTTTTATCCTGAATTTTCTTGAAATAAAGCCTCTTATTTAGCAGTTTTCAGACATTTTTTTTGCGGTGAATTTTCGCAGTGTGGCATTTTTCAGAGATATTGTGAAGATAAATCTTCTCATTCTGCCATTTTCACATATTAAATTTGAGGTAAATCCTCTCAATAGTTTCAGTGTGGTATTTTCAAGCATTTTTTGTAGGTAAATCTCAGTCAGTTGTCAGACATTTACAAATTACATGTACATGTATGTATTTTTTTTTTTTTTGAGGTGTTTCTTCTCAGTGTGGAAGTTTTCAGAAATTTGGTTTTTAGGTAAATCTTCTCAGTGTAGCATTTTTTTTCATACATGTTTTCCTTGTGAAGCCGCTCAATTTGTTTTTCTTTTTTTTTTTGAAAACTTTTTTTTCATCTTAAATCTGCACAGAGTGGAATTTCCAGATACTTTTTGCTTTCGATGAAAAACTGTTTTTTCTCTGTTTCAGTCACAGAACTGATAACAGGGAAAATGGGAAACTTTAAGTGACGAGAATGTGAAACTAGAGAAGTAAGAAGAATTAATGTGAAGAAAGAAAGCAAAGGAAGAAAAAGAAAGAAGTAGAGGGAATGAAATGATGGCGATCACGAAAAACAAGAACTCGAGAAACAAGAGGTTGAGAGGAGAAAAAAAAATGATGAGGGAGATGGAAAAGTAATAAGAGAGAAGGAACTGAGATGAAGATGAAAATCAAGAAGAAAGAGGATGGAAAAAAGAAGAATGAAGAAAAGGTGGAAGTAAAAAAAAAAAATGAGAAAAAGGAGAGGACCATAAAAAGAAGAAGAAGAAGAAAATTTCAGCTGATAGAATATTGGAATTCTCTAACAACTCCATTCACAATCACAAACATGGACAGAAAGATAATGTCAACATTTTGATGTTAATTACATATAATTCACACAGTTCAGACGACCTAAAATACTGTCTACTCATGCTACCAGTTTTCTGACAGCAGTGCTGTGTAAATGTATTGTACATAGAATGATAGATAATTATACTTCATTTAAATAATTACCAACATATTATGTTCCCTTGTGAGCCAGCATTTTATGCAAAAGGATAGTACATGGCAAAATTACAATTTTACAGAACAAACAAAGAAACTTATAAAGTGAGACAATTAGTAAGCCAAAGCAATTTTGAAAAAAAAAAAAATAAGCGCAATATTACTGTGCTGAGAATGGAGAAAGACATTTTTAGGTTTGCAATACTAGCTTTCATTATGAAATTATGTTACAACAACAACAACAAAGCTAAACCACAGAATCAGCATCTGAACTATCAGGATTAGTTTGAATTTTACTAAGGCATTTTCTTTAATTCTTGAAAAACAAATATACAAAGCAAGAAACAACAACAACAGTTCTCATAAAGAATATTAGAAATTCCATCCACCATTTTCTTTAAAAAAAAACACACACACACACACACACACAAAACACAGTACATGTATATATATCAGAACTATGCATCAGCATTCAGATAAATTTGCTTAATGTTAATTAACATACATGTATTTTTTAGTCATTTAAAAAAAAAACTTCCAGAAACTGAAAGTCTGCTTAATATCCACATGTACACCTGTTCATTGGATCTACAATGAGATCAACACATTCTGCTATTTCCCAGATCTGAAACCTTTGCTTGTCATGTGTGACAAAAATTCATTCTGTTAGATACAAATAATACATATATAGATGTACTTTAACTACAGTGAAGACATGAAATAAAACTTACAACCTTTCTCTAAACTGCTATGATACTACATGCAAACAATTACATTGGTGAAGAATTGAATATTTGAGGAAAGGAATATAATTTGTTGATCTGCCATCAAATTTGTCAAACATGGTGCTCTCCACTTACATTCAAAGCCAAGAATAAATTGCAGTCTACACATTCTTGTAAATGCCATTTTGGCTTTTGTCAAAAGAAGACAAACTGCAGTCATAAACCATGATCAAAAGTAATTTGAATAATAACAATTAACATGGGCAAATGCATTTTTAAGAGGATTCTTATTTTTTAAAAATGAGGTATAAAGTACAACCATGAAAAGGCCATTGATGTACGAAACATGATGGCAGTGAAACATATCACATTCATCACATTCACTCATTGACATTATTTAATTTCTTATTAAAATTTATTCCAAACAATCTGTTTTAGGAAAAATACTACTAAGCTGCTACAGTACTCCCAATTAACTAAATCCATTGTAGTAATTAGTATTGGTAGCTTGAAAAAAGTAAGGCTAACTCGACCAACCTTTCAGTTGCAGTCTGTGTTTTTTTCTCTTTCTCTTTCCCAGAAAGTCCAGATACAACTTATGCATCTTCAGACAAAATAAAAGACAACAAATGATGCGTACATTTGATCTACATCCAGTTAATGAACATGACATGCATAAAGTCTAATGTCTTTGGTCTTGAATGATAAGGACGCTGCAACAAAAAGCATCTTTTTTAAAATATGTTTCAAAACACACTGTTTAATGACCTCAAAGAGCTTTCACATGTATTTAAATTTATTCACAGCCAAGTAAAATATTTGAGTCATGTCTTCATGGCGTCCAGTTTGAATCTAAAAATACCCATTAATCTTGTGGAACTTTTAGGGACATAACCAATTATATGTAATTACTTGCAGTGTAACATACTCAATTCTTATTTGCAGACATTTTTATCTTGATGCCTGTTAATAGCTCATATTCAACTAAGCACAGATCAGCAGAGTGTTTGTACCCCCTGCTAGAAAGAGAACACTGACTTATACTGCTCCACCAAGAGATCTGACAACAATTGTCACCGGTCCCCGTGCATTTTGTTTTGTATTTTTCTATGCCAATGGCAGTGAACAGTTTGGAGTGCTTGTATCCCCTACTAAAAACAAACAGGGATTTCCAGCCATTTGCCTGGTTGGAATAAATCTTATTGGACGATGTTTTTGTTCCCTCTGGGTCAAGCTATCTAGAGAACAAGCTTGCCAGTATTGAATTCAATAAAGACAGCATTAAATAAATCAATATATCTTTGACCCCCATATCACTGACTAGATATAATGAAGTGCTTTCTATAATGCTAATGACAGTCTAAAGTGTCAACAAATCTGAGTAACGAGTTAAGAATAGTTTTCTTACAATGAAAATTTTAGCTTTTGAGAAAGAGAACATAGGATACTCACAGAATTTAGAGCCTTTTTTTTTTAAGCCCGAAATTGGAGTTTACTCAATCTTGCCTCTCTAAAATTGATGACAAATGTGTTCCTCTTGGATTATTTAGAATGCAACGTTAAATACAGCCACTCCATGTGTGTGTAAACAATCCCATAGGAAAAAGACATTTATTAATGCTTCACATGACAACGAGAAACTTCCATCAATATAAATATCTAGATAATGACATGTAGTTTTCATAAGCAAATACACTGTAGTAATTCTTACTATAGTCTGGGTGAAAAATACAAAAAAAAAATAGCCCAAGTCCAATGCAGTTTCCATCATATTAATCAGTTTGTACAAAGAAACAGACAAACCTAGATCAAACTCTTTCAGAAGTTTAACTTCACACTAAATATAAATTTATGCATGGTTGCTATGCCTTCTTTTGTCACAGGAAAAGATGACAAGCAAAGTTTATGTGATCTCTACTTCTGGTGAAAATATCATCCTTTAAGTTTCTTTTTCATACCAGCCTCCATGCACTGTCGAAATTCTAAGACTTCCTTCTGGCACAGTCTCCAGTCTTGTTTCTCTCCCATACACTCCTGTACTGCATAATGTAATTTCAGACATCCTGTTTTGTTTATCATTGATTCAACAGGATCCTCCTCCTCTTCCTCATCTGCCTTGGGTTTCTTGGATCGATCATGTGCTGGAGGTTTTTCCATGACTCGATAGTTTAACCTTTCTTTTTCTTGAAGGCAATTTTAGCTGAGGGCAAATAAGAATCCCACAGTTAGTATATATATATATATATATTCATTCTTGCATACAAATATAATACTAATATAAAAACCATTCTATGAATGGGGATTATATATAATCAAGAAGATGTTTGTATTGGATAACAAATCACAAATAGTTAGAAAAATAGCTATAAATATTGCCTAATGAAATAAGGGATCAGGAGGAGCTAGCTGCATGCAAATGTAAATTATGAGCACTGAGGGGGGGGGGGGGGGGAGGGGATGCAAAATCTTACATATTGTGTTCTTTTTCTTTTAAACTGGAGTCCCTAGCCAGTGGCTGAACTAAGCATAAATCAGGCTAAGCATGACTGGTGTGGACTGCAATTCACCATGCTGTCCTCCCTCGCCCTCCCATTCTATTGACGTACAATTCAGATTCAACATCCTCGCGAATTTTCTATTCGATTATTAGCACCTTTTAAGAATAATGTCAAATATAATAAGCTTCTTTCGGGTTTATGTAGATAGATCTAAACAGAAACACAGATTTTATACAATTGTGTGTACCCAATTTCAGATGGATACATTCAGCAGTTTTCGAATCCATACGCCTTTTAGTTGTAAGACTTCTGTTGTAGATTTATAGTATACTGTAGATATGAATCAGAACTGTTCCAAAATCTTATTTAACAGTTTCGTTCGTATTTCGTTCTATTACATCTTTCAACCACCTGGTAATGGTTATCTCGAGTATACTTAACAGTGAACAAAGTTATATCATGTGCTATATTGTATCTACTGAACATCGTGCATATTCCACGCACGGCTGTCATGAATCAAAACTGGTATATTGAAGCAAAGCTTTTTCATGTCACATAAAACAAACTCACTATGGGAGAAAAAATCATATAAGATGTGACACAATGAAATCAGGCTCTCGTCAAATTTTGAGCGTATCGAGTTACTGGTACCACTGTGAAAGTTATTCATTTCCCCTTCTGTGTGTGAAAAAAAAAATGTTTATTCCACCTCAACTAGAAGTCGAGATATTGGCAATTAAAGACAAAAGGGGTGACCTGTTGCTGCAGCTGAATTTAGTGAGAAAATGGCTGATCCCTTTTGTTAATCCTAGACCATGCCAGTAAATTACAATGTTTGGGCTTTCACTCAATCTATTTCAGCAAATTTAACTCTGAAACACATTTTTACATTGATACAGAAGGGTACGAGATAATCACCTTCAGGGGATTCAAAGACGTATATAGACCGTAACATACAGAAGGGTTCTGTGAAGAAAAAAAAATGCGTTAAAAATTCATTCACTGTTGAAAAACACATGATTTCTCCAGTCGCCTCAGTCTCATGAGCCCCTGATTTCATGTGTCAAGTCGCAATAAGATCACATAATAATCCTATTGCATATTTGCGAAAGTTGAGCATGTCAGGAATTGGAAAGTTCATTATGACCTATTAAACATTGTAATGGCCTTTTCAACAGTTAAAACTGATTGTAAATGACTGAATGTCTTTGTTTTTAGCTGGAAACACAAGGTTTGACATGTGGGGGTAACATACCGTGCCTGTAAGTCTCTAAACGTGTAAGTCTGCAGAGGCGAATTTTACAGGAGAGATAAAAAACTTAATAAATTGAAGTGAAATCATGAATCATGCGTTTCGATCATGTGACAAAAAGTGTAACTTTCATTGGTTCCATGGATTTGATATTTATAGAGGAGGTGGGGGAAACCCATTCTAGTTTAATAAAGCCAAAAACGTCATGACCCAATTTTCCGTACTTATGCATTTAGAGACTTAGAGGGACAGTATGATATTTTCATGTCTGTTTTCTGTGCAACATTAACATCGACAACACAGCATTTCCCATATTATGGTACCCTCATGAACCAAACTGCTTTTAATTTCTTCACAAATAAAGTGTAGCTTCAATTTTTACTCACTTTAAAATATCGCGTGCTGTGTATTACAAAACGAATAGATCTAGAATCTAAATTTATGTAGTAAAAGAATATGAATATATTCTGTTGCGCCTTTCACCCTTTATACTAAATGAATGAAGTATAAAATATAAATGGAAATTTAAATGCTGTGACTTCATCTCTGTGGAGCAACTAAAGTAGCTGTGGCACTGAGACATTGAAAGTTTCACTGTAAAGAGATTATTTGCTGAGAAATGTTCTCATTTTACAGTTATACTTAAACTATGCACATTTCTAATCAATTCTGACCCAGATTTCTCTCATGCAAACTCCTGATTTTTATGAAATAGAATCATCCTAATTTCTGCCAGATTTCAAATACATAGTCAGGATGTCTCAACAGATCTAGAAAGTTTTGGTTCCAAATCTAGATTTAAGGTCTAATTCTGTTTGATCTGTAAATCTGATCTTAATCTAGATCTAGAGCTAGTGAACCCTGGTTGTCTTTGCCTGCTGGAAAAATGCAAAAAAGAAAAGAAATTACAAGTAGGAAAAAAAAATAAATAAAAAATGCAATGCATGTAAACAATGCTCTCCAAGTGAACAAGATATATCATATAGATCTAGAGTCTACATCTATTTCCAGTAGACTAAATACAGGGTGAGTCAGAAGTAACTGGGCAGTACGAACATTTTTACTTTCAGATGATAAAATTTATTGATATTTAGGTCACGTGTGTTATTAAATCAAATGAGCATACATGTATGTAATATTCTTACAATCGATCTTTGAGAGATGCCAAGTTCTTGTGAAGCTTGTTGCTTGGATTTTCCCCGACTATGAGCAAAAGCAAATTTAACAATCTGCCTGTTTTCCATGGTACCAACTGACTTTGGTCTTCCTGGCCTTGGAAGATCTTTGCACGAACCTGTTGATTCAAAGCGTTGAATGAGACTGGCTATCGTGTCTCTTTTTACTGTTCGATCGAATTTTTCTTGAAACCGACGGCATGTCTCACTCTTGTTGTCCGTTTTGTAAAACGTTTTTATGATGAAGACACGTTCTTCAGTTGTCAGTCTCGGATTATTCGTCTCTGCCATTCTTGGGGCACGATTTTCAATCCAAAATAGTTACACACAACTGCAGATTTATAACGAGCAGCTCAATTAAATTGACGATGGTAAGATGTGTTCATATGAACTGCGTTGACCAACAATATTCCGCATTCAGGTAATCGATCGATAAAGAGTCTAAAAATAGCGGTCCATTACCTTACAGTGAGCATGCATTGCCTGCCCGGTTACTTCTGAGTATGACTCACCCTGTATGTTATTCTTATATATCTTACCGGTAGAGTAAATCTAACTTACACAATGTTTACATGCATGCCCAAGGAGGCAACCATGCTGGTCATATAAAATTCTGAACTATTTACAGCGAGAAGAAAAAAAAAAAGGCGAAACGGAGAATGCTAAGCCTACATGTAATGATGTGTACATTATACATGTAGCACTGATCTAGAATTAGATCTATATCTAGATAATGAACTTACCTCGGTGATAGATTTAGATCTACGTGTAGATGACTAGAACTGCTCTATTAATTTTCCAGCCGCCAAAGCATAACAGAACAAGACACTATTTCTTCTCTCTAATTTAGATCTATACTTCGAGGGCTCAAGCGATCGAGCTTAAAAAATAAATACATCTCATAGGTCTAGAGTCTAAGTAATTGGCAGAAGCAGAAAAACAAAACGAGAAGCAGGAAGGGAGATCAACATTTTGTGATGTACAATGCCAACACTCTGAGAGTATTATTGTTTATTTTTTTCATTAGACCCATGCCTGTAAAGGAAAGTTGCCCTTTACGTAAACCGTCGAGATAACCACCCGCAGGTGGTTGAAAGACGAAATAAAACCGTAAGCCTCATTCGTAGACTCCTCAAGGAAAATGAAAACGTTGGATCATGTAATCTTTGCAGTCATCTTTAGGCCTATGTATATTATGTAATTCCCTCGCATGGCTTATCGCTTCTGTAGCTTATAGAAAAACATTGCATATTATGTAATATGTAATAATCGGTCACCTTTTGTGTAAGGGCTTGAATAAATTTTTCAGTTTAAGGTCCTATCCTCCAGTGAGCTTGACAAATCTATGACATAAAATAATGTAAAAATGTCCCTCTGGATATTCTTGTGACATCGACTTTGTATCAAAAAGACCTACAAGAAATTTCTAGGCTAAACCTATTATTCAGGCCGTTTAAATAAGACTCTGCGGATAAGGCTGGTGCTCATTGGGTGTGATTGGGGGCTAGTCTGCCCCCCCCCCCCCCCCAAAAGTGCACTAACTCTTTATTGAATAATTTTTTCAATCTAATATAATAAAATTGCTCCCCCTCCCTCCCCCCCCCCCTGCTCCCCGTCCCTCCTACGTTAATTCTGTTTATAGTGTACTTTTTAA
>JBCEWB010112039.1:0-11777 GCA_039654565.1 Peronia peronii
TGGATGGGGGAGAATTAGAATCCGAGTTATAATGCTTTAAAGTTGGTCAAATTCTGAGTCACGGGAAGAATTCGCCGATACGCTGGCGTTCCGCCTGTTGAGCCCGTGACAGGTGGGCGGGGAGGACGATTAATGGCCTTGCAGCCCGAACTAAAAGTCACAATTTTGGGGGTTTTGTGACGCCGTGGTACAAACCCTGTATTTACATCATCCCTTTTTTTTGTTTTGGTTATAAAACAGCATTATATATTTACACAACCAAACGCTCTTATAATTTTGGCTAGCATATCTCACTTTTTTTCCCTGAGACTTTTCCTTCAGGTGAGTCCTTCTTTCGACCTGAGCTTTTATCTTTCAGATCAGCTTCAAATCTTGCCAGTTCAGCATCCAGTTTACGAATGTGCTTGTCCACCTGCAATAACACCAATAAATCATTTTCTTGGAGGCCATTAAAATCCTCTGAATATCCAAATTCAATCTGAAACAGTTATGTCAATGGGAAGAAACAGAAACAAGCAAAAGATGGAAGAAAGAGAACAGCTCAAGCCTGGCCTCAGTAGCACAATCTATAAGACCTCACATAGTATTACAATCAAATCCAGTGTAGAATGGGAGATCATTTTGACAATTCTATTACTGTCCTTTGCCAGACATAACAGATGTTAAAAAAAGATGGAAAACAAACAGTGTAAAGAACAAAAAAATCTTTTGCACTCTTTGCTTGAAATCTGCATCATGATATAAGGAGAAAAAATTATGATAGAACTAGAATGTTCTTATTGTAATGATTTTATTATTTCTTTTTGTGATCAATCTATCGATTAGTAAGAAAAAAAATGATTTTTTTTTCTTACTTATGCTGCTTATTCAACATCTCTTGTGTCTGGCAAAGGGAAGTAATAGCACTAGCCAAAATGATCTCCCATTGGAATATAACTACTGATAAAGAGAATGTGGGGCAAAACTGATTTGGTGCACCCAAACCATTCACTCAATTTTGTTGCAACTATTCACTAGTCAGTGCTCTGCAAAAATGTCATACTGTTTACTATACAATGTACAAACAATTATGGGGAGGAGCAGCACCTGAAGGTCGTTTTCAAAACACGTGGGAAATATTGAGTTTGAGCATCTTGCTTATGTCAGACATGGCCAAATTAGAAGACCAAAAAAAAAAAAAAGAAATTGAAACTCAAAGCATTGGTTGCCATGGTAACACCACCATCTTGGATTTTCAATAAAGATGAACAGTAAAGTTTCAAAATGCTTAGGATTTGTCAAAATTCAATGGATCACTTCGAAAATATGTACACGGGTTGTTTAAAACAAGATCCACAAAAGTACAGTGGTCTCCGCCTAAGAACCCTTTGCCTAAGAACCTGCCTCTGCTACGAAACGGAATTTTTCCTCTATAATTTGTCCCTCTAAGAACCTGTTCCGGGCACTCCCAAATAAAAAAATCCGCCTAAGAGCCTGGTGTCGGGCCAAGACACCCGAGTGCTTATGGTATAATTCCACATGATACTGTCCACTTGAAAGAAATGCACAGCGCTAGATATGCAGTAAAATGGGGACAGAGAGAACAGGTGGACAAAGAAGTGGAAGTGATAATTAATGTATGCTGCATAATCAGGCCACGTTGTTGACTAATACGTAACCATCTCTTTGCCTGACAACACGTGGGATAGCATCTGTAATTGGCTTCATGGACAAGGAGTAAGTTTAGCCTCCTGTTACGTTCTGTATACGTCTTTCAATCTCCTGGCTGGTCAGCTGTTCTGCTACTTCGGTCAGCCTGTAAACACTTGGGCCACTCGTGCGATTATCCGCCGGGTAGCATAGCAATATCAACAATGATACCGTTATGTGAAAATTCACACTGCTGGGCAGTATTGATGTTGTTATATGCTAAAAAAGATCAGGAATTGCTATATCTAATTATAACACCCACAGGGAAGAAGGCTGTACTTATTCACATGAATAAATCTTTCACTGATGGTAATGATCAACTAATTATAGTAGTGAAGACAATCTATGGTCAGACGGGTTGCGTAACTTTTCAATCAGCCTAAGAACCCGTCCACCTAAGAGCCTGCTCTTTTTGTCTCCCGACGACTGCGTTCTTGGGCAGAGACCACTGTATGCACTATTTTTGTCATTTGAGGAAAACTTTTTTTTTTTACGGAATTTTCAATGTTGCCTGAATCGGAAAGTGATAATTTGTGGATTTTTTCACACTTCATCCATTGTATCTTCAAATCTGTGGAACACATCCTAATTTCCATGCATACTTTTGTTTGCTATTGTTACGATAAGCTGCATGCAAAATTTCAAGCAAAAATGTTAGAAAATAAATGTGTAATTAGAGTTTCAGTGAAGAAAGAGAGCTTACTGAGAAAACTGCATTCAAAGTTTTCCTAAATAAAAGCTGAAGCAAAACCAATGCCTTGTCCTGACCATCTTGATTGAGCTGCTGCTTTGGAATGTTGAGCTCTTCGAGATTTTGTAGGCATGGTTTAGCCTTTCACAATTTCACTCAAGTCCAAATAGACAAAAAAAGTGCTTCAAAACAAAACTTATACAAATCGCAAGCTACTACGAAATGTGCAGTAAACGCCCCTTGTCGACGTGAACAGACCAGGTCCAGAGTGCAAGTGTTGCAACCCCTGACCTTCTCCCAGCCAGTCAGAATCCTAGCTGGCAACGAGTGCGCAGCGGTATTTTTATCCAACCAATGAACAACATGCTCGAAAGGGTAAAGGTTGATCACACAGGGGCGCATGTTCCGCATGAAATAGGGCAGACTATTGTGTATGAGCATTTGCCATAACGTGGGGAAAATCATGTGTCACTAACTAAAACCTGTGTCAAAATAACAGTTTTCATCATTTTCAGTTCATACTTTGTAATTGCATGGTGAAATGGGTAAGAAATCTGCATCAGCTGTTTTGTTGAATGTATTGGTCTCTTTATTTTGTTATTGAGACTTATTGTGCAAAATTCCATGTTTTTCAAGAAAAACTTGAGGGTCATTCCAGGCATTAATGTATTTACCATCAAAAAACAACCATTAGACAAGACTTTTACGTCAAGATTTTCTTCAGAGACATTGAAAATACACTGAATTTTCATGAAATAAATTGGGTTTTGTTAAGTTTCAAGCATTTTGTGACTTAAATGATATTTAAGTTGAATGACTTGTACGTCACTGCGTCATCATTTGTGTTGTACAATTAAAAAAATCAATAATACCATTTACTACCAACATTTCTAGACAACCTGCCTATTAAAGACGTTGGGAATTCCCTTCCCAGTAGAGATAAGCGATGAAAAGTGAAATTTGATCAATGCTTTGATGAATTTAATCAGTATCTATTTTTTGCCACGAATTGTCATCATTATGTTATGTACAACAAACTGATGCTCATTTCCGTTTTCAAAGACAAGGCTGAAATTTGACACCTGAAAATGATGTCTTTTGTTTCCATCTTTCTGTTTTCGGTTTCGTTGACGATGGCATGGCGGAGAGTCCAAGGTGCAAGTTGTGTGTGTCATCACTATTTGTCATAGTGTTATGTACAAGTATTCTGATTTTAAAATGTTCTATACTAGTCATTTTTTAAAGTATTTTACAGTTTTCAACACAATACCTTTGCTAAAAAGAACTTTCAATCTCTGTAGCGCCTTGTACTAGATCTAAATCTATGTAGGGGTTGCTATAAGGTAAAAATGGTAATATGGCGATTGTCATCATGTTATGTACAAGACAAAGTAGATCTACATGACATGCTAAACTATCTTCTTAGTTGAAAAGACATCTGTTGCCCATTCTTATTTTAAATTTGAGGTATTTTAAATTATCTGGAGCTCTTGACTTATAGTTTTCTTAGTCTGAAAGAGTCTAGTATTATGACGGAACAATTGTTGACATCATTGTTATCTACAAGTCAAAATTTGAGTTTTTGTTAAGATTTCGAACTGTAAACTTTTACTTGCCTTTGATACTCCAGTTATATCATAAACAGAATGGTCTGACTCTCTACAGTGTGAAAAAACTGTTTTGGGTTGTTCTTTGCCTCTCATCGCAATGTTTTTTTTTTTTTTTTATTCTTATACTGGCTTGTACACAACTATGATGACACAAATTTGTTGAATGCTAATATTTTCACCATTGATTCCCTTTAATTGTGCTTTTATATTTTATGCACAATAAATATACTTAACTTAAGGCAATAAAGGAAAACTGATAAATCTTTATTTATTATAGTTGATATTTGTCGATTTGTGTCATGACCGTTATGAACAAGGCATTGTTTCATCTGTAATTGATCTACATGACATATAAACCTATCTTCTTGGTTGAGCAGGTATCAATTCTCTTCTCTCATTAAATCTGAAGTATTTTACACACTCTAGACTTCTCAATTTTTAATTTTTTTGTGGTTCTATAATGGCAACATCTGTTGACATCATTGTTATGTACAAGTCAGATTTTGAGTTTTTTCAAATTTTGAACTCTCCACTTTCATTTTCCACTGGTAATTCTGTAGTACTGTATGCTAAACAAAATGCTATGACTTTCTACAATATCAAAACATTTTTTTTGTTGATCTTTTGTGTTTCCCTGCAATGTTTTTAATTGTTTTCATTCTTGTGCTGACTTGTACATAATTATGATGACATAAATTTGCTGAATACTCTATTTTGAACTATTGATTCCGCTTATTAATTGTGCTTTTATGTTTATGTATGATAAATATGCTTGATGTAACAAAAGAAAATTGGTAAATTTTAATTTATTGTTGCTGACATTTGTGGATTTGTGTCATCACTGTTATGTACAAGACAATATCTCATATCCACAACTTACAGCACAATATCTCTACAACCAAACACCTTGCAGGTCTTGCACTTGGTGAAACTATGACAGTAGTGCTCATATGAGCCAAAAATGAACTGGTTTGGTGGAACCTGAATTCTGCACCTCTGTGACCCTAATGTAAGTCCAAGTTATGGCAAATATGGTCGTATACATGTAGTCTTTTCCAGGCTGTGGTCTCAATACAGAGTGACCTGGGACTGGGAATCTAGGCCAGACATGAAGGGAAATGGAAGAGAAAGGTCACAGTGCTAAATTTACCCATCTGAGATGCTTGTCATGGGTGCTGCAGTCCGATTTTTGTAGCGTATTTTTGCTAAATTCAGTGCATATCTAGAGATTGTTTTTGACCTCCTGCTGTCTTCTGAGGATCAGTTTTGACTGTAGATACTGTTTTCAGTTGTAACGACAGCTAGATTTGTGAAGACATGGACAAGTCTGAATAAGAGAAAAACCCGGATTCGATTTTTTGATTGATTTTCTGACTTTTCAAGTGTCGCCCCTCCCATTAAAGCAACATGAAGATCATAATGTATTTTTCAGAGGACCTAAAATTCATAGATTAATACATGTAATATCTTGACTGAAGTAACAAAAATTAAATTATGCAAACTGAAATACAATGATCAAAAATGAAATGAGACTAATTACCATTTCGTATGTCTGCATTGCTAGTGATACTTTGTCATCCCCATATTCCCTGCTCTTGCTGAACATAGATTCAATCTGATTCAGTTGATTGGTCCTCTTCTCTGGTGACATATGCCGCACTTTGTTCAGGTAGTCTGTTGCAGCTTTGTCTATTTTCTTCATCAAATCTACAAAATTCAGTGAGTTTGATGGATATAGATCAGATATATATATATGTATATAGAATAGCTGTATAGAGACTGCACTTTGCAAAGGCTTTCTCACAAATTAACAGCAATATATAGCATTTTTTTTTTTATTGATCTGGATTTAAAATTAACACACTGAGACACCAATTCTCTAATTTAATTATCTGTGTGAACTGAAGGATCTGAATTTCCTCAAATTACAAAAAAATAAGTTAAAGTTCTGTTTTCCCTTAAATGAACATACAGTGTAGTAGGGTACTAACTGTGTCACGGAATGTTATCCATCTAATTTCAGTATGAATCTAACATTGACTTAACATAGAATCATAACTCTGTTACGGAAGAAAAAGAATGTCAAATTTGGCAGCAATTTTTCCCCTCTTTAAATATTTCACATAGACACCAAGACAGCCAAAATGAGAGCAGCCTCTACTGTGAAGTCATTCTATCAGCAGGGCCACTCCAGTGCAATACAAGACATCACAATCATCAGCTTTTATCTTCTCATATATTGACTTATATACTGACAGTGACAGAAAAAAAAGAAGTACACAGGAAGCTATTCTAGCAATTGTCCTTTAATGGAACAAACTTGTGCATCAATATCTAGAAGGTAATCATTCCTTATGGAGTATTAGGTTCAGTAACATTGAGAGGAATCTGCATTTGGCTTTATGACAGTCTGTCTGTGACAGTCAATGCGCCATTATTTGATCATTAATAAACAGACTGGCAAATCTCCAGGCTCAACAGTTCAAATGACCAACCACTATGCTAATAAGAATGTCTTCAACATGTGTACTAACCCCTGTCTCTGCTACATTTTGTTTCACAGGTCTCTTTCTCTCTCTCATCTTCTTCATTCTCAGAGCTGCATGCCCTATAGTTCTTACAAATTCTTTAAAAAATGCATCGATAATCATAGCTGAATTTATGTTTCTAAATTCTCACCCTGTGATCTCTGATCAAGATCCCTCATGAGGTTGAAGCTCCGCTGCATTTCTGACGGCAGCGACTCCAGACCTGTGCAAAACAAAAGATTACTTTAAGCATCCTATTTCAAGCTTCTTCATTAACCTTAGCTGGCAGACGCTCTTATTTTA
This sequence comes from Peronia peronii, assembly GCA_039654565.1. NCBI lineage: Eukaryota > Metazoa > Mollusca > Gastropoda > Systellommatophora > Onchidiidae > Peronia > Peronia peronii. Next base: position 6,822 of record JBCEWB010112039.1, read on the forward strand.
CTGGTATTTCTTATGACAAAATGCTTGAAAAATGAACATTGAAACTACTCTTCAATCTGATTTAGACAGGCCTGTAGTGTGCCATATATGTCATGTGATCAAAGTGAGCCCAGCCTCCTTCTTTTGCAAATGATACACAAAAATAGCGAGATAACCATTTTGGGGGGCCCGGTGGCCAGGAGGCTAGGCTGCTTCTTCTCCGCAAAAATGCAACATTTTATCAGAGGATGGAATAGATTTAGAGCCTGCTTGCTTTTTTCTCAGTAACTCAACAATTCCCTGACTTCTTGGGTAGGAAGGTCAAACACCTGCATTAGCCTTCTCCAATAGAGCCAACGTATTTCAAAAGTCCCCTGTATACATTATTTATACCTGCAAACCCTTTTGAGTCTAAACTGACAGAAATCGACACATCTGAAATTGCCACTTAAAGTTTAGACCGACAGGAAGCAATACATGCCTCACAGCAATACTGCTGTTCAGACTGACATAAACCAATATCGGAAATATCCCCTATTCTGGGAGGCTGTCACTGGACTAAGTTGATAAAAAGATATTCATGATCTAATAATATAAAGGAAACTCCATGACCTCTTCGATGTGTCAGCGTGTCTCTTGAGACAATAAAAAAGTAATAATATCGTGAAGTGGGATGCTATCTAAATCTATTTAGTTCAACTTTCAATCAAGCCCGAGTCAAATGTGTCCACCTGCTGAGTACAAAAGCGGAATCAAATGGATTTCAGTTCCTTTGTTCTTAACGTTTTATTCTACTACAGCTTACAATACCCTTTCTTATCACCCTCTCTCCCCTTTCTCTTTCTTTCTGCTTCTTTATGTCATATTGTGTATTAAAATAGAACACTGGTTCATAGCAACATATACAGTTGAATTTAGGTCAAAAACATAGATCCATATTTAGAAAAAAAAAACAATGGATTAAAATAAAAGCGGTTTTAATTTCTTGTGATTGCTTGCCCTGCCCGGGCTATATTTAGACCTGTGCATAAGGTTTGTCTGACAAGTCGAAGATAATGGAACATATCGCTCCCCAATCTGACCCACATCTGCCAGTCAGCGACAGTCGAAAGTGACTATCATTACAAAGTCCGTTGTCTATTTTCCTTCTTGCAACACTTCAATCTGTGACTTTGCGCCGAATTTTGTCCGATTGTTGGATCAGTGTAATTTAGATCTTAATCTTTCTTATTTTACTTGGTATGCTTTTTCTTTCCCAGCTGCATTTCACCAAACTGCATTCACTTCAGCTAGTATGGACAAGCAACAATGATCAAAAGTTAAGAACAGTTGAATTTTTAAAATTCCAACATTTTATAGACAGATCTAACAGATAATTGGGATAATCTGCCTGCAGATGGTACGTCATGACTGAGTTGACTTGATCATTGTTACCAAAATGCAAAACAATATACACACGTGATTTGGGTCGCATGATAAAATTAGGCCGGTAATCTAGATTTAAATTCAAGTTTTTAGAAATCAGGGAAGGGTTTCATTTCTGCAGTATCATTTCTTCTTTGTATTTTGATGATTAATTAAATTACTTCCAGCCACAACAGGAACTCTTGCCTCGGTCAGAGCTACATGTTTATCTGTTTATAACTCTTTTTTTTGAGATAACCACAGTTCAAATCACATATGTATTCAGAAAAAGAAGAAAAATATGGGCTTGTATAATATTTTCTCTCCTAGGTAATGCTCTAGTCCAACGCTGAAAATACTGAATCTAGATAAGTGTAGTGCGTTGAAGCCTTCATCTTTTTAAAAATACTTTTCAATAAAGAAATCTAAATTGAAAAAAAGCAATAGCAAAATTTTTGAAGAAATAAAATTGTAAGTGAGAACTGTGCCAAATCTGATATCTCCAAGTGCCTCCAGAGCCAAGATAGATCTAGATTTATTTAAAGATCAGTAGAACGATTCTGAACCAAAATTTTTTCCCACCAAACTGGGTCTCAGATACGTCCTCAACATCAAGTGACCAGAAGTCATCTCCAATGAACGGCTGAGGGACAGCACGAGACAAACCCCCAAATGAAACTGAGATAAAGAAATGGGGTTGAATCGGCCATACATCCAGAGCCTGCAACCAGAGTCACCAGGCAGGCTCTAGACTGGAATCCACAAAAGGAAAGCTGAAAGTGGGCCAAACGAAACGGTGCAGGAGTACAACACTGAAGTGAAGGCTGCCGCAATGACATGGGCCAAGTTGGGGAGGACCTGCCAGAATCGGATGTGCTGGAGGAGTGTTGTTCCTCAACGAATCAACAGGTATAAGAAGAAGAAGAAACTAGGATGCATTTAATGCAGAGATAACCCAAGTGTTCCTACAAGACCTAGAGTCAACCCGCCCTTATCTGAACCCCCTTCACCAGCCGACCACTTTTGTTTACGATCGCCAAATCATATGATCCTCTATGATCTCGTTCATTAGTTCCCGGCATGCACTAATCAACCCTATCTGGCATCTCTATGAAGCATTTACGTTCATTTTCGTTTCGTTGATCGACCGCAATCTGCAGGAATCGACATCCAGGTGAGTTCATCCGCCATTTTTACTCTTAGCAGGACAAAGGTCAAGGCTAAGGTTTTCTAGCTGTATTTTTGGCCGTTATTTATGAACACTGGGGTAATCCTGTCTTGAAAGTGCGGGAACCCTCTTAACATGCCAGACTGGCCATTATCCAGTCATGCTGCATGACAAAGGAGTAGTCGGATGTGGGTGGGATATTTTTTCTATCCTGCTCGTGTTCGGCCACCCTTTATTATTGCATGAAACATATCATTCACTGCAAATTTTCATCCCAGTTCCCACTGTCATTATAGATTCTAACAATACTACTTCATATATTGCTACCATACTTTCATCCCATTACCACTATCTGGTAATGTTTTATGATTTTTTTCTTCTCTCTATTAATAGAACATTTCAACTCATTTACCACGATCTGAATGTCAATGCTGTAAAATCATTTTCTGGATTTTTTCTTCTTCCTAAAGGTACATTTCATCCTATTTATCACTATCTGAATGTCAATAATAGTTTTCTTGACCTTGTCTCCTCCTTAATGGTACAGTTACTTAAGTTATCCTTAGTGATAATACATTCAAGAATGGGCAAACCGAAGACCTCCTTTTCAAAAGAAAGCCTCCTTCACGCATATGAAATAGATCTAGTATCATCTGGAAGGAAGATACTAGACTTGGGGACAAGCTGAAAGAGAAGCAAGACGGTGAAAGGAGGGGGGGGGGGGGACAAAAGAGAAAGAATGACACACGTGAGAGTAAGAATGAAGATGAGTTGGAGTACATGGATAATACTTAATAGTTCCCTAGACAGCATTTTATATGAGATGAAAGTGGAAATAACATATTGTTTACACACTAACATTTAAACACAAAAGAACTCACGTTACTAATCTAAACAACAATTGATCGGACTGAGGAGGACTGGTGATCGGCATGAGGCACAGTGGTAGAAACTGGGGTTGTGAACGAAGGTTCACAAGATGTTCATTACAGAGCCATCCACTTCCGATTTCTATTTTATGACGTCCTAATATTTCAGGAGACAGGACTGGCCGATCCTGGAAACAAATTTTATGACCGTGACGTCACTGTCCGAAATATCATGGCACGTGTTTTCCGTAGTGACCTAGATCTAAATGGTCAGAAACCGGTGGGTTGACTCTAGATCTAGATTCAGTCTAGATCTAGAATCTATATTTGGATCTACTTTCTCAAGATTAAAGATGAATAATTTGTATAAAAAATATTTTAAAAATAGGCCTATAATATACAATCTAGATCTAGATCTATAAAACAGAGCCTAGATTTATAACCGGAACCTATTACTCACTGATTAGTATTCCATTCCAAAAGTGATTATGATGAGACTTCGAGATCTCATCTAAATCTAGATCTAGATTTAGATCTAAATCTTTATTGCAAGCCTCCTGACTTTCTTGATTTTGAATCCAGATCTAGTCTAGATCTAGACCCAGACATCAACTTGATTTGAAATCGAATCTAGAGCCTAGATATTTAGACCTAGATTTAGGCTCTAGATTCTATGTCTTCTAGCCTCAGGAGTCTAGATAGTAGATATAAAGACTGACCCTACGTTAGAATCTATTCTAGATCAAGAATCCCTAGATTCTAGATTCAGCTCAGCTAGAGATCTAGACTCTAGATCTAGTCTAGATGTAGATATAGATCTAGTTCTAGACTGCACGCTTCTCTGAATTTGAACAGGAAACCGAGCCCACGTTAAGAGGTTATTTTTCAACGAAACAACAAGGAAACGAAAGTAGTGCAGTCTGAATTGATATTGACTGAAGCTTACTGTCAAGGTAGTGTTCCAGGTACATCGCCTTCGCCATCTTCAACTTTTATGTTTTCCGGACTAAACAGAGGGAAAATGGTGGGCATGAAGAAAAGGAGATCGATTCCAGTCTATAGTGAATGTATGTTGGGGCTCCTGTATTATATAACTAACCTCGAATTGCGAAATGAGGATATTAGAACAAACAGGTTGTCGTTGTAATCCATATTTAATCAAACCATTCAATTTCAAACAAGGTCACAAAAATTGCAGATGTTCATGCGTAAAAAGTACTCGGCTTCAGAACCTAAAATATTTAGTATCGCCCAAGATATGTTAGGCTTCAAGTCATGTGACCAAACTGGGCCATTTAATGCTCGTTACTACGGAATATCAGTAATTCGCAATTTTGCCCATCCCCGTTAGACATCAACAACCTACAAATAGATCTAATGCATTCCATAGAGCTGTAATGCAAATTTATCTTTATCTAGTAGCTCTAGATCTAGATCCACATCAGTCAATCATCTTTAATAGCCCCCCTCCCCCCTCCCCGCCGCAGAGGCCCAGGGCATATAAGAAGGTGCTTTGCTCCCACCTGCTGTTAAATG
>JBCEWB010112050.1:0-11776 GCA_039654565.1 Peronia peronii
CTATCTATCTATCTATCTATCTATCTATCTATCTATCTATCTATCTATCTATCTATCTGTCTGTCTGTCTATCTGTCCATACATTTATTCATCCCTCATCCATCAATGCATCATCCATTCATCCATCCATCAATGCACCCACCCACCCATCCATTCCTTCGTCCATCCATCCATCCATCCATCCATCCATCCATCCATCCATCCATCCATCCATCCATCCATTCTTGCACCCCTCTATTGATCCATCCATCCATCCACCCGTCCATCCATTATTCCACCCACTCTGAATAGCATTTATTTGATCCTGTCTTAGCACCTCGGACATGGTCTCTCTGGTCGTGGGAGATGCAAAATCTTATCATTGCCTAAAGAAATCTAATTGGTTCGCTCTCTGCTTTCGTGGGTCACTCATGATGCCGTATGGAAAAATACTAAGGGTCCTTAATGTGGCAGGTCAGGTCTTGGACTAATAATTGGCTTGACATTTGGAGGTTATTGGACGGATCTAGACCGGAAGAAACAAAAGTCATCAAGGAGCTGTCATCTACTACTTCTCTTAAGAAATTAGGAAATACAAATATTGCCTGTGTCCTGTTCGTAGCAGCGAATAGAATGATATTTCATGGTTATGGTAACCACCTTTTCTATTCATCAAAGAAGACATCACTGCATTCTATATTATTGTTGTTGTTAGCGTTATCATAGTAAGCCATTGTGACCGTCATCCAAATCACTTCCCTTTACCAGGCTTACGCGATGTATGAGACAAGCTTTGTAAAAAAGTGAAAAATTACATGTTATTTCTATAGTATTTCTATACTATAAATCTGCAATAAAACCCATAAAAAGCTTATGGACTCGAAAACTACTGAATGGATCCATCTGAAATTTGGCATATTGAATTCTTGCATGAATAGCTGTCTCCCTGCCTACATAAACCCGAAAAACAAAGCTTAATATATTTGACATTCTAATAATGCGATAATAATTGAATAATAAACTCGCAAAGGTGTTTTTTTATCCGAATTGTACGATCATAGAATGGAAGGGGGAGGGAAGGGATAGTGCAGTGAATTGCAACCCGCAGAGTTCGATCAGCCTTATTTCTACTCAGTTCAGTTACTGACTGCAAAACAACGTTTTAAAAGAAAAAGAATACGATAATAATATGTAATATTTTGTATGCCCCCCCCCCTTCGCTCCTTATTTTAACACTGCTAACTTAGTGTTTTACTTTACACTGTTTAAATTTTAAGCAGTGATGTTGTTGTATTGTAACCCCCTTTGCTTCTTTCACCTCTTCTGTTTCGCTCAGTTTACTCGGCGTTTTTAATTAACATTTACACATAGCTCCTTTTGTTCCCTTCTTTCATTAGACAATTAAATATTTGTAGCTGTTTACTAAATATTTATAATTTGTCTCCAACACAAAATTCTTAATTCAATAATCCCCGTTCGTAGAGCTGGTTTTTGTACCAGTAATATTAATGATGATGGTGGCAATGATAAAAATGATAATAATCAGATGTTTAATTTTATTATCTCAATTCTAAATTCTTTGCATTGTTTTTCAACTTTTTTGGTGTATTTGATTAGTTGCCGGTGGACAGTCGTCTTAATTTTAAGACATTTTCCGTAAAATGATAATCATAATATAATAATAATAGAAATAACAACAGCAGCAGCAACAGGAAATAATAATCAATATCATCAATAAACAAAATTATTGTTATATTATCATTATCTTTATTATTGTGTGTCATCATTGTTGTTTTTGTTGTTTTCTTGTTGTTTTTGTTATTAATAGTATTAAACGTGGCGTGACTTATTGTGTATGGACAACCTTTCTGGCTAGATAAGGTCATCCTCTGCCAAAGAAAGCGAGCAGTGAGATTGAAAGATTGAGAAATAATTATAGAGGCAAGAAGACGTGGATGTGAATAATGCGTGTGCGTGTGTGTGTTACGTGTGTATGGGTGAGTGAGTGTGTTTATGTGTGGGTGGATGCAAACTAAGGTGGAGGGGAGGGCAAAGGAATAGGATAGAAAATCTGAAGGGAAAAGGATCAATGTGGTTGGAAAAAGATGGCTGTTGTGAGGATAAAACTCAAAGGGAATAACAGGCACGCACGCCTTATAAAAATAGAGATATTGATAATCAAAAACAAACAGATGTTGTAATTAAAAACATAAGAGATATTTTAATTAAGACATGCAACATCATCATCAACAAAACAACAAACAAACAAACAAACAAACAAAACAAACAAACAAACAAAAAACACAAACAGAACACAGAGAAATATATAAACAGACAAACCAACAAAGAAAACTGGAACAGACAGAATTTTAAACTCGAAATATCCAAAGCCATCCATGTACAGACAAATATAGGGTTAGAATGCCTTTTCTTCACGATTACACCGTTTACTTGAATGTTTAAGTAATATATATTTTTACAACATATGCATTTAGTGTTAACAGCAGTTGTCTCATAACGTCGTAAATGGCGTGTTACGAGAGAAATGGAGCAATTACATAGTTTACTGTCCGCAACTCATGAAACGCTGGCACCGCAAAGCCAACCACGCATATTCACTTACACTGACCTTAACAAGTTATCACAGTGAATCTGTATTGCAAAGAAATCGCTTTGAACTTTGCTATATCGTCCCACCAAACTCATCAACGGTATCTTCCTTATTATCATATTTGCAGGCTCTTTTGTTGTTGTTGTTGTTGTTGTTTAAGTGCTACATCGCTATACTATAAATCTGCACCGTAACCCATAAAAGGCTCATGGACTTGAAAATATCCATATGAAATTTGGCACACAGCCTTGTTGCATAACAATCTGTGTTTCTACTAACATAAAGCCGATAAAGCTTACTATGTTTGACGTTATTCCAAAAAGGCGATAATAATTGAATAGTAAACTAGCGAAAGTGTATGATCCAAATTGTACGTTGGATAGAATGGCTGTTTAAAATATCTAACACGTTTTCTTTGAGAACACTCAGTTTAATCAATAAAAACAACAACAACAACAACATCGAGGTGCGCACGCTTGCCATACGCTTTAATTAGGGCCAAGGTCTACAATGAAAACCGATGTTGAGGGTCAAAATTACGTTACGTTCTATATACGTCTTTCAACCACCTGGTGGAGGTTATCTCGACGTTTTTTTGTTTAACAAAAAAAAAAAAAAAATCCTGTCTTAAAGAATCCTGTCTTCACTTCTGAAAAAAAAATTTAAAATCCTGTTTTCATTTTTCAAAAGGAAAAAAAAATCCTATCTTAAAAAAATCCTATCTTCACTTTTGGAAAAAAAATAGTAATAATAATAAAAAAAAAGAATTAAAATTCCCCAGCAGACTGCCTATCCAGCTACTCCCTATTCTATTTTTTTAAAATTGAAGCTGTGTGTTTATTGTTTTTTTTATTTGTTTTCTATTCTACTTCAATATGGCCCCTATTACTATTTCTATTTGCTATATTGTTTTGACTTTTGTTAGTCCACGTTTTATTCCTGCTGCTATTCCTATCCTATTGTTCGTGGACCATGTTAAAAGGTCCTCCCACGAGGGTCTGATGGTGTTGCTGCGTTGTTTTGGTCACTCGTGGGTCCCTTACTATTTTTGTTTGGTATGTCCCTATTTCCTACTCTACTTTTCCCTACCCTGTCTAAACAGGGATGAGCCCTTCGATGTTTTTTGTCCTATTTCCCTGATATGTTTATTTCACGACATTCAATTAACAATATTCATTTGGACAACGTTTATTATATTTACATTATGTACATATTGGGGAATCCCTAGGTCGAATTGAGGTATACAGTTTTATCTACCACCTCGCGTATCTCGGTCGGCAGAGGACAACGAAAGACTATTTTGTTTCGTCTGTGTCCCGATCTCTCGAGCGATAAGACGATGCATTTTACGGATCAGTATCTAGGATCGAGGGGGAACAGGTCGGACTACTCGGCTTCGCCAGTGTTCCCGTATCGACCGATCGAAGATACAGCAATCTCGTTCCCTGCGGATTTCCATGTCGGCAGGGTCTAGAGTCTCCGCCCAGAAGAGCGGAGGGACTACTCGGTTTCATATGTGATCGTCCATCCGGAGACCCCTGGAAATTCATAGAGTTCTTTCGGTGTTCTTTTCTTTTCTACTCTCTCCTCCCTCCCCCTACTCACTACTCATTTGTCTTTGTTGTTGTTGGTATTTTACTGTCGGCATGAATTTCCTCCTAATCTACCTCCTTCCCTATCCCCCTCTCTCGTTGATTTTGCGTTCTAGCGGTAGTTTTATTCTTTGACCTCTTATTGATATCATTGAATGCATTTTTGGGTCAAAAGTTGATTTTGAGGATCTAAAATTGTCATTATTGCACAGTGAAGTGCATAATTGTTTATTTTTTATCAAAATGCCTTCATTTCATAGCTCACACAAGCAACTTTGTATCGGCTAGAACCCTTCAAATTTAGTTAATTTTCCTCTTAGCCAATGGTAATCTTTCCCTCATTCAACGTAATTTTCCATGCCCAAACATCCATTCATTTTATAAGGGTCGTGAGAAACTTATGCATTCCATTCACCCTTCGTAGTACTATATTTCTATGTATGGCCATCACGCATGACCTGTGTGCTCGCGGGTAGCACATTGGCCGGTGAGCAAAGGTTGACTGTCTCTATTGGCTCAACGTGTGCAACTAACGCAGTTCAAAGGTCATTTCCACTACTAAACTATACCGAGCTGAATGTTATGCTGTTTAGTGTTTTGATATTGTTAATGTTAGAAAAACAGACTAAGAGGCAGGCTATCAGGAAAAGCTCAAGAGCCAGAAGGCAGAGAGAACTGAAAGAACCTGAGAGGGATCCTAGCTGTGCTCCGTGTGGATTCTGAAGGGAATAATCACTATAGAAGGATATTATCATGGGAAAAAAGACTGAAACTCACTAAACCTTTAGAAAATTTCGATTTACTAAAAATGTGCTTTTATTGCAATTAAATCCAAATTTTGCAAAATCTCTCCGTGCGATTTATTTGAAACTTACAGGAAGTGTGCAGGTAGGTAAGATAAAGATTTTGTCTGATTTTTTTTTAAATTCGACAATTTTTTTCCACAGTTTTTTTCTTTTCAAAAATGTGAAAATGTGCATATAGTGGAATTTAAAAAAAAAAAAAAGCAATAAATGAATTTTACATAATATCCAGAAAACGATCAGGCAAAATCTTTATATTGGATGAAAGAATGTTTCTGCAAAATTTGGTGGTTTGATGACTGATAGTTTATGAGAAATTTGGGTTGAAAAGTATTGGGAAATTCAAAATTGCGGCTGTTTTCATGATTTCCACGGTTACCTTGAACATTTTGCACGAAAAACTACCCTAGGATAAATGAGGAACTCAGCAATGTGGATTTTGGCTTTCACTGCCGACCTTGGCCGTAAGTCATAGTGCAAAATCGGTTTCACTTATGTTTCGAAAAAAAAAAAAAAACTCCCACGAAGGCCGGGGGTTCTCTTCTAGTGTTAAAATGAACACAGTTACATTGCTCTTCATCTGCAAATATTTTAACAGGCCATGCTAATAAAATATCCGTAGATTCAGTCATGGGAAACACTGTATTATTGACCACTACGGTCTCAATACAGATTACAGACTGTTTCAGTTGCTTGCACAGTAAAGGGATAATTATATTGTATTACACCATGAGTTAAGAAAAATGGGGGAAATGTCAGTGGCTGAGAATTACCAACATATGTGGTATTTTGAGTTTAATCAAGGCAGTTGAGACATTTGTGAAATAAAGTTTGTACTTAAAGTAAAATATGATGTTGGCAGAGCATAGTAGAGTGTGAGTCAATGTGACATTAATTTTATTAGTTTTAGTATTACTGATTTCATTTATAAATTAATTTTGAGTAAAAAGTGTTAAAAAATAATAAACAGATAAATAAACAAATAAATAAATAAATAAATAATGATAATCTGTACGTGCCTATTGGATCTCCATCCTATATTATTTCTAGAATTTATTTATGTCATCATAATGTATGCCACTCACGTAAGAATACCGGAGTCATTTTTATCTACTTCCCATAATTTTCTGTAATACATGATCCAGCTCGAAGAAACAAATTACAGCTATTGAAAATGTGATACACTTCTCTCATGAAGATAGCTGAATATTGTGAGTGTTCGAATCTATGAAATTAGGTATGATCTCTCTTGAAAAAAAAAGTATCAAGACTAACATTAATTCACCTTTTTTGCCAGTTTCTTGAGTTTAGAGTAGTAATGCATAGCGTACTGAGCGATTTATTTTATTATATTTGTACACTCAACGATATTTACAGGCAAGACTTGCTTTAGCTATTTCATCATTCTCCTACAAAAAGAGCTAAAATACAAATAAAAATACGTTCAAAGTCTAGGAATATATATAAGTTTTTTTTTTAAAATCCAGTTTTCTGAAAATCTAGTCTGATCATTTAATATCAGTTTCATTTCCGCTTCTGGCAGATTTTACTCAGTCAGGAACGACACTTAGCAATATGCCGTCTAGGGATAAACTTCACATGTCTCGATGTAAGTCTTTCGACACACAAGGATTAAATAGTTAATATTTTTCCAACGACAGACGCTATTAAACGAATGACGCCGTTGTTCTCTATGAAAAGGTCCGAAGATGGGATGGAAATGTGTTTCATATCGTACAAGGACATCAGCATAATTGGAACACAAGACGGGCAAATTTATGATTATGCCTTAATGGCTCACTTCCAGTGATAAAACATCATTGATACGATATGATGGAGTCCACTTAATAGGGAAACATACGGCTAATGGCGCCGATAAACAGAACGATCGTTTAAGGACAGGTTGATGACAGCTAATTTACATCAAAATTTTAAGATTCATGAGACTAGGTGAATGAATAAATAAATCAGTCTTAAACAGTCCATCTCCCATCCATTTATTCATCATTCATTCATCCATCCATCCATCCTTCCATTCATCCATTCACCCATCCATCCATCCATCCATCCATCATCCATCCATCCATCATCTATTCATCCATCCATCAATCCATCCATCCATGCATCTGTCCGTTCGTTCTTCCATTCATCTGGCATCTATATATCCATCCATCTCTTTATCGTTGTAGTTATCCATTTATACCCGAATAAATAATAAGCATGCATCGTTTGCTTCTTCTGTTAAAGACCTCGTGCCTAAATGTTGATATGGAATCATAATGTTTATTCCTCTGCTGCATAATTTACCACCCGAAGATGTATTGTTATTTATCTGTGTCTATTACCAAGCAATCAAGTTCCAGCTTAATTCACCATAGACTCTAGACGTAAAAAAGCTTCATACAGTTGCTTATTGCGTTTTAACATGTGATTTTTACAGGTTGTTTAAATCCGAAGTAAGACTTTTAACAGAGCGTTGACTATTAACTATTAAATAATTATGTAGTAAAAGAGTTCCTGCGGGACGGTTTCAATCTTGTCAAGATAAATCTGTAAAGTTGTTGTTGTTCTTCTTCTTGTTGCTGTTCTTGTTGTTGTTATTGTTGTTGTTATTGTTGTTTTGTGCTATGTATCTGAAATCGAGATGCCTCATTAAATAAAACGTCAGTCAGTCACACATATCTGAGTGTATTATAGATCTCCAACACAGTTTGCTGCACGTCATAATTATGTATTAGAAAATGGAAGTATGCATTCTGTCACAAACAAATGAAGTATCATGAACATCTTTGGTTTCAGATGTTAGCAAGTGACCGTAGATCTGCACTCTGTATAATAGTGGTATATACACTGATTATCTTTTAAAGAGCAAAATGTACACAATTCTTCATTGGACAGATATTAAGAAGTGGATATAGTATCACGAAATTCACATATAAAGAAAGGATATCGTAGTAGGCTAGTTCTATAAATTAATGTTAATAATGACAAAAAAAACGTATAACTTGTTATTGAAATAGTTCATTATCTACATGCCAAGAGAACAATTTGCTTTATAACTCTAGAAGTTACTTGTGTGTACCGAATAAAAATAAAATGTGATATCACAGTTACTGAAATGTCGATGCTTCCTTCTGATAGAGAGCATGGCAGCTAAGCGTGTCTGTAATGGCATTAACCGATTCTCGATAAAAGGAGTTATCGTCTCCCTAATGGATCCTCCAAATGACCTTTTGGCGAGAAAGTGTCTGGATCTTTCTAGGCGGATACACACTGAGGTTTGACAGAACTGTCCGACAGTACTAGGGGGTTGAAAAAAAAAAGATATGGGGAATATTGATTGCTGGGTCGGAGGAGGAGGAAACATGGAGAAGAAGGAATGGAAAGAGAGGTAGATAAGAGGAAGGGAAAGGGTAGGAAGGAGAGGGAAAGAGGGATTAGGAGGAGGGGTACTGGAAGTCATGGAAGTTAGGTACGTTAGATTGGTGTGTTCATGAGAAAGAAGAAAGAGGGACGAGGAAAGAGGAGACAGACAGAAGGAAAAGAATGAAGGGAAGTAACAGTAAGGAAGTAGAGGAGAAGAAAGGAGGGATTAGTAGGAGATGTTCCGGAGGTCATAGTAGTTAAGTAGATTATGTCGATGTGGTCGTGTGGAGGATGGACAGACAGAGTATTAACGAAGATGAGAACAGTTTGATGGAATGAATAGAACGTTATTACAGTTAGAGGAAAAAGAGAAGAAGGAGAACGAGAGCGGGAGGGCTGTGCGAATGGAGGTTGCTAAATAGATTCTGATTGCCGTTTTCCCTAGAAGGGGGTTGAAATAACGAAGAGTGTGCAAAGAAGCGAAGAGTTTGAAGACTCGTTTTTGTTGTTGTCATCGGGGGAGGAGAACAACGAGGACGAGAAAGAGGAAGAAGAGAAAGGAGGTCTCTGGAGTAAAGGGATGTTAAGCTGTTAAATTACTATTTTCTTGAGGAGGAATGTGAAAAAAATGAAAGTGCATAGAACGACAAAGGTTTTTGTTGTTGTCAGGGCAGGAGAAAGAGCAAAGAGAAGAATCTGTGAGGAATGAGGTAGTAGACAGATTGTTATTGCTGCTGTCGGGAGGACGAGAAAGAACAGAAGAGCAAGACAAGGCAATGCTCTAAGGATGAGTGGAAGACGAAGACACAAATGGCCAATAGCTGTTCTGTGCTGTAGCCAAACCCCGCCAGCCGAAGTGACAAGGGAAAAAAAATTCCTTAATAGCCCCATGTTCATTTACGAAGATTGCCGGCGGCATTCAGATTTTCTTGATGTATCCCGCAGACTTTGTAATCAACATACATTTTTTATGGTGTAAATTGTTACAGATTTCCATGTAGCAATGAATACCCAGAAAAAGGTCTTAACAAATAAAAGCAATACAAAAAGGGGAGATAGGCAATCTACACAGGGATTTTTTTTTCTTAACCACTTGTCGGAAAATGTGGCCTGAATACACGGCTCCAAAAGAGGCGTGAAACCTCGTCATATGTTTCAGTTTTTTTTATTATACCCGTGTTCAATAATTACAAAGGATAGCAGAGGTTTTTCAGATGTAAATGCAACAAACGTCGAGAAAGGCTAAACCTTCTTAGAATATGAAATTTTCGAAATCTGCAAGTCGATGAAAATGTCTGAGGGAAAAAAATCCATTAACATCATTCAGTCAAAAGTTCACTTTGAGGTAAAAAGTCGTATAGTTTATTCCGGAGGAATCCTCAGCATTTGCAACAGAAATCACTTTAGTCAAAACTCAGACAAAAAATTGGTATATTTGAATTGCAACAACTGCATTAGACATTAAAACAAACTAAAAAGAGAAGTAATTTAAACATTAAAAGTTTTGCTCTGATTGATTCTTTGGCGTACTAATAGCTGATGAAATGGTTAGTAAACAATTGTGTCCTATTTCAAGAACACAGTTGTTTCCCAACAGCTACTACTAGAATGTGGACCATAAGATTTCTGTCTCCATATGTGAACAAGGAGATGTATCACGAACAGAAGTGTATTCATGGAAGTAATATCTGCCAAATTTTACAACCAGGCCTCGGTCTTGAAAAACCAACCCTCATTCTGTACAATGCATAAGTCATTTTTAATCACAAGATAAAGAAAATAAGACAGCGACAAAATATCAAAGACAAAAAAATAAAGCAGAGCTAAACAATAATCCAACCAACACACACAACCGGTCAGAGGAGTTTAAATAAGATGTGCAGTGGTCAGAATAAAGTCAACATCATGAAGGCGTGTGAAGTAAAGACATAACTGAAAGTGGTTATGAAGACATCTAAATAAACACAAAAAATACAAAATGGCCGAAGACGAATCGAGAGGAAAGTCCAGCGGACGCAGGAGGTGTAAAATCAGGTCACCAGAGTGAATCACAAGTTCTCATACAAACTGGAATCCCATTTCCGGAAACCGACGATTACTACTACCATCTATGCCAGTAACGACTCCGCGATGTCAAACTATATTCGGGTTAGTCACTGCGAATGTGAATTGAATCAGGCAAAGACCCTAATGGTCACAGGAATCACGAGTACTCTATCGTCCCGTCAGGTCAACAACGGCGCTAGGTCGGATTTTGGTTAGTTCTAGAGTCTAGCGGGGGTCTGGTTTTTTTCTCCTTCCGCCTTTGCTTTGCAAAGCTTTTCATTGGACTGTTTTTCATTGTCCGTTTGCTTCAACCTGTAGGCTAAGTGACCTCTCAAACTGCGGGGTGATCCCTCAAACTGGGAAACTCTTTGTCTCTATCAGCAGGACAACACAGCGACCCCTCAAATTGGGAAACTCTTTGCCTCAACCTGTAGGACAAGTGACTCCTGAAACTGGGAAAGTCTCACAGCCTGATTTCAGTCCAGGTTTTCCATTCGCTGAGGTCAAATTCCAAGGCCTTTAGATCTCTTTTGCTGACATCTTTTATAACGATGGTGCAGTCTGCCTGAGGGGCTCTTTCTCCGCATCACCGCTCCCTGTGCCTTTTCGATAACAAAATGACAATGGTTTCCCAGCCTTGTCTTTAAGAAGTTAGGTCCTCTCTAATGTGCCCATCTCTGTAATCTATGATGGTTGCCGACATGAGGCATATTTTAAAAAAGTCAGTTGGATCAAAGAACGAATTTGACTCCATGAATGATAGTTTCAAAGAATTGATAGCCGCTCAGATATATCAATTCTTCAAGGGTGAGCATTTCAGAATAGTCAGAAGCGGTCTAAATAGCAAAGTCTTGTCCCTGCCAATGCCAGAACTGCTCTGTGTTTCATCTATTGTCCTTTCCGTTGTGTTGAATCGGAGGTCTTTATTAGCAGTTTAAAGCCAAACCACCATCTTATCACTGAACATTTATGTTTTCGTTGCTCAAAAGTTGCTTTCTTAAGATAATGATATCTGAAAATTCGAATTGACGGCATAAAATGTCCGAGAAATATAAGAACTTCGAATTGTCGAATTAGGGCTTAAAATGATTTAACGCTGTGGAAAACTATCTTTGTAATAATTTGGTATCTACTATGAGATAGGTACGAGAGTCATTGAACGAGTTTAAGTATAATTGTAGGCGGTGATGAATTCATGCTTTATTATGTTATAACTTCTCTTTTCCTTCGCTTTTTTATTTATTTATTTTTACATCATTTCTCCTAATAATCTGCCTAATATTTTTTTGTCTTCATTATTTATCTTTTTTTTTTGGGGGGGGGGGGGGGGGGGGGGGGGGGGGGGGGGGGGGGGGGGGGGGGGGGGGGGGGGGGGGGGG
>JBCEWB010112061.1:3251-47127 GCA_039654565.1 Peronia peronii
GTGGGAAAAGGTTCCCCCCCCCCCCCCCCCCCACGCACACACATACACACACACACACGCTCCAAAAGGGAAACAGAAGTGGAAACGGTTAATAAGAGGTAATTGTGCACGCGTTCCTTATTAAGACTGGCATGCACTAACATGCACGGCGATTTTCGGGACATTTAATCAGTTAACTGTTCTGTGCAAGGCATATTTCAGCCCGACAGAGTGGTCGCTCCGGAAACAAGCCCAGTTCTCACTGCCCGTTATTTGGACTGAGATCTGTCCTTGGCAGAGTGATCGGTTTACCACGGTTTGTGGTCTGCGTGTTTAAGGTGCGTTCCAGTCAAATGTCTGGAATTTATAGAACAAAACAGAACGTAGACTCAAGGACACAATGATAATTTATGCGGAAACACACAAAGCGCATGGGGAAGAAAGTGGCTTTTTGCTAAAAAAAAGGAGATTCACCAGCGATGTGAGGTCATCTGAATCGAAAGCTTTCATGTTATCGTTATAGCGGTTTCCTGATGGATGCTGAAGATCGTGGCCATCATGATTTATATCTATGCTGCACGATCAAAACTGGGCTGGTCAAAGATAGTTCGTTCCATAAACGTTTATCAACTGCCAGACTACTGCAGGGAGGTCGTAGAAGTCCCAGAGAAATTGCATTGACTATTCTCAGAGACAAGCAGAGCAAAAGGGGACATTGTATCAATCTTAGGCTAAAATCTATGCCGCTTGTCAGAGGACTGAGGGAATGAGAAGGTTTGCAGACTGTGCCTGGGACGAAAATGGCAATAGGTTTATTTATCTATAATTGGAAAGACTCACAGACATAAGAACATAACTGGACCCGGTGCGAATGCGCCGTCTCTGTCGGCCGTGGTGGCCCCATTTGATCGAGACTCGAGCGGCTGATCCATGGGAGTCGAGCGGGCTCAGGATAGAAATGCATATGGTACGGGGCGGGTTAGAAATTCATGACTAAAACTCTTCGCAATAAGTGACAGATTCAAAACATTTAGAGCGTATTCAACCAAAATGCCCTCCGAATATTAAAAGTAGAGTGTTTTTAATTAAATTACGGGAAAATAAATAAATGGCAACACTAACAGTTGACACGAAAAGAGATTAAAGGAAAGCCTTCTGAAATTTACCACACATTACGCCTGATGGTAATCAGTGAGTCAGTCGAAAGGAAGAAGGCAAGGAAAAAAGAAATGAAAACATGGATGATTTAAAACAAAAAAATAAAGAAGAAATAGAAGAGAGTCAACTTATGTGGGTTGTAAATGTGTGGGGAAAAAAAGGCATCCTAATTGCTCTCACTCCAATGTGAAAAATGGACCAGAATTAATATTCTTTTATTCATCGTTCTTGATCTGTTCATGCCTATTTCTTGAGCATGCTGAGTAAATTGACAGCTGCAAAAGAAAGGTGCGAGGATAGAAAGGAAAAAAAAGTTTGCTTGAAGAGCAAAAGCAGTTGCATATTCTTCAGAATGGTATGTTCAAGGAAATTTGACCTAGAGACTACGACAGACTGAAAATGAAATGAAGGCAATTAAACTAAAACTTCAAACAACAATTTAAAAAAATGTGCTGTTATGACGACTAAAGCCCTTTGTCATCTCCTTGCATTTTAGTGGTGTCCAAAGTTATATGAGTGTGTACGCAGACATTTGCATCTACCACATTTAACACCAAAAGTAAATGGGATCTTGTTTGTTCACGTTGAGCTATGTCTAGGCCCATTTTGTTTTCTTCCTTTGTACACATTTTTATAGGAGCACCGCATTTTCTATCCACACATTTACAGCTCAAATAAGTTGTCTTTTTTCTATTTCTTCTACATCTCTTTTGTTTTAAATCACCCGCTGTGCACTAGCTCACTGACTACCATCAGGCCTAATGTGAGGTAAATTTCAGAAGGCCTACCTCTAGTCGTCTTTAAATCAATTGTTCGTATTATCATTTATTTATTTATTTTTCCCGTAATTGAATCAAAAACACTGCTTTTATATATTATTCGGAGGGCATCTAAGTTGAAAAGGCTCTAAATGTATCTAGTCTTTCACTCATGGCGATGAGTTTCAGTCATAAATTTCCTCCCCAGCCCTTGTCTTTATTGGGTTTGTTGTTTTCTATACGCGATAACTTCCATAGTGCAGTTGGGTCCCTGCCTCTGAGCGCCGACGCTCTGTTCAGACTGAACAGGAAGTTGACGCCTCGCGCCGGGTCTGTTATATTAGTATGTCTATGGACAGACTTAATCATTCAAGAGTTTTATTTTGATGATAGAGGCATTTATGTCTGGCAACATTAAAGCTGGGTTCCTGAAATTCCACAGAACGAAAGCCCATTCCACAATGGAAATCAGAATACTAGAAAGATGACGATAGAATGGAAGAGACCGAGGATGGAAGATTAAAGAAAATGAAACGTTCCCCAGAAGGATCCGGAGCAACATGTTCATGGCCCAACATCGCGTGCCTGCTTAATACGACTGTTAATTCATGTAAATCACGTCTGCGTCCAGTCTCTCAACCGTCTGACATCACCAGAACTGTTAGTCTCTTGAACAAAACGTGGAGAGGACCGAATGCTCTTGGGACTCGTGCACACAGGCTGAACTTGAGCCTTACGAGCCGTGGGGTTTGCGAAAAAGTTGAGTAAATGTCTGGGCATAATTTATTATGAGTTTGGACTGAGTGCAGAATAATGAGAGGGCAGTAGATGGCAGATTGACCCTCGTGGACTAATAACCTGTCACAGGATAATGTTTTGGCTGGATTTGTTGAAAAGTGTTAGTACTGTTTTTAGTTTGTCATTTTTGCTATTGTCCTTTGTCAGATAGATAGGAAAATATTTCAGAGTAAGTCCAGTGCTGAAGAACTGAATCTGAAAACAACCTATTTATATAATAATAATAATAATAGTACACAGCATTTATATGACGCTAAACTTCGTAGACAACAAGCACTGAACACTTTACAAAAAATGAAAAAAATGAATAAATACAAATAGATACACACACAGACATAGACACATATGTCCACAGCTCACATACGCACATACACACAAACACATGTAATGTCCTGCATTACAATTCCTCTTCATATTCGTTGTCTCCAGTCTACTTTTATATTAAGATGAAGGAAACGATGTGTCTTGAGCTGGCCCTTAATTTAAAAAAAAAAAAAAGGATAACTTCAAACCTCTCATAAATTCTGGGGAAGGCTACTCCAAATCTTGGGACCGAAAAACATGAAAGAGTTTTCATCTACAGTTTTATAATTCACTTTTTGGCAATCTTGATCTGGTTGTGTCAAGAGACAATTTCAAATGACGAGATGGCACAGCTCGTATTATTGAATCAATCGAATATAAATACATCTACACTTCTGAGTTATTTCTATGTCCTTGAAGGTGTTGATCTTTGTTGTCGAATTTAGTTCAGTGGCCTATCATCACAACTACATAAAAATATATTTTCAGTTTTTTAAAAAAAAATAATAATAATAATAATAAAGAAACCAAATACTAACGCAGCTTTACAGTAAATACTGGAAAAGGCATTTGAAGAAATTATCTTCAGTGGGACAAATTACTTCTCAACTTATTTCACAAGATTGTTTATTTCTTTAATGGCATAAACTTTTGGTTAGTTTTCTTGCGAAATGCAGTCTTAATTGGAGGTCTGATAACTTTGACAACTTTGTAGTATGGCTGTCGTGTCTTACAAATATATTCACAGCTTATATATCATTCTGCACAATTTATTGTGACACATCCTATGCACCAAATGAACCCGTGACTTTATCTTTCTTTCGTCCTTGCTCATCATTTAATTTGCTTCACATCTTCCTTTGCCTATTCCACTCCATCGCCATCTCTCTTCTTCCACTCAAGCACATCTGAGGAATCTAATTCCTTGCTATTAATGGGGAATGTTTTTTTTTTCTCCCCCGCCCACGCCGCAGTGACGGCGTTCGTTATTCAGTTATCGCTTTTTGGTGTTTAGTGCATACAGTTATGATAAATGCCGTACTGTATTTTTGGTCTTGTTTTGTCGCAATTACTGATGTCGCTTTTTGAGCACAGTATTTTTATCTGTGACAACAATCAGATAGCATTAGTGGAATTCGAGTACCATGAAGCAGTTTAATAAACATGAGTTTTCTTCTTGGACAAGTGGTAGAACAACCAATTCTTTTCGCCCTTCTAGATCCTGCGCCTAAGGGAGAACGTGCCAAGTACAAGTATAACCAATAAACTTACTCACCCCGTTCCATCATTTTCACCTTCATCCTATTCATCATTATATCCCTACTTGCAGTCCTAGGCATTTCTCTCTTTTCACTTCCATTCTAACTTCTTTGTCTCAGATCTATACAAGCGTATCTCAAATCTTAATACCAGTTGTTTTTTTTTTAAACCATTGTTCGCGTCTTCATGAAACGTTCCCTGTGCTGAATATCCCAATCACTTCCAGAAGCAGAGAAAGTCAAGGAATTTGTTTTTGTATTTTTATTTTCAGGGCATTCATTTCTTACTTATTCTTTTATCGAACATGACATGGCTTTGCTCTTCTTCTTTTGTTTCTCTTTTGTCATTGCTTTGAGAAGAAACTTTAAAAGATCTTGTTTTTTTTTTCTTTGGTTCACATCTTTCTCGCCTATTTCATTCCATCTTTCTCTCTAAGCTTTCACTCTAAACATATCACTCTAAACAATACGATGAGTGTAGGTTGTACACCGCCCACACCGCAACGATGCCATTTAATGATTCAGTTGTCGCTCTGTTTGTATTAAAGTACATAGAATTAGAATACATATTTTATGTTCGGTCTTATTTTGCCGAAGTTATTATTTTGTTTTTCTGTTTTTTGTTTTTTTTTCGGCATGTTCATGTGTTTCAATAATCTGATAGCGCCTGGGGCACTGGAGCATCAGGAAACAGTTAAATAAACGGTTATTTGTGTCGGAGAGGGGTTAACTGGTCAGTCTTTCTTCCTACCTCGTTTCATTTTCCCGGATCTTACGCTCGCGAGAAAACGTGTCAAATATAACTATACCCAGTACATACCCGGCACCCATCCTATTCCACTGAGGCCGCTGTTCAGGATAAGGTGCATTATGATAACGCTACATGTAGTTATATATTTGCCCCCTCTAACTTCCTTGTCTCAAATCTATACATCTGAAATCAATTCTTTATTGCTTTTTTCCACCTACCCCCCCCTCCCCCTCACCACACATACCATTAACTGTGTGCAACCGACCACTGATTCCTTCCTTCAAACGTTTCCTTTGCCAAATAACAGAATTGTTTTCGGAAGCAAAGACAATGATGGGATTTTCTCTATTGTTACTGTTTAAAGATGCTTAGCAAGAATCTCTCTTCAGTTCACAATGACCGGTTCGATATCTGTTAATCAATTTAGCATTTACGGGGTCGTATTGCTCCTGTTTTCGGAAACTGGAAACAAGCCAGACGCTCTTTTATGTCCTCGTTACATGCCTTTTTTTTCTTCTCATCTACAAGCATATATTTTCTTCTCATTTTCACTTGAGTGTCTGAGCAGAAATACTCCAATGTTCAATGATTGCAGAATAACAAGAATCAGCGCGATCAGAATGGGAATGCCTCACACCGCCACACAAAAGCTCCTGTAGCGATTCACCTTGCTGTCTGGGCACCTTAGCTGATATTTGACCCACGGCGCAGATAAATAATCATCTTGCAGGACTTCCTTTGACACAAAGTGATCGTTTCTTCTTCCCAGTATAGGAGATGATGGTGGCAAGGATACAAGACAAAAACTTTCAAAAGAAAATGTTTACATGGAAAAAAAAAAGTCCAAATAAAGAAGCAAAGTTTAGACAAAACAACAAGAAAAGCAGCAAAGTAGGACTAACCAAAGTAAACATGAAAACAAAAACAAATGAAATTTAGCAAGCTTACCAAAGAGAAGAAGAAGAAGATTAATGTAAGAAAAAAGATGAAGAGCGAAAACCGAAGAGGGAGAAAAGGAAAAAAGATGGGGAAGACATAAATTAGAGGAAAAAAAAAGATGAGGAAGAAGATAAAAATGAGAAAAAAGGAAGAAGAGAAGAGGAAGAAAGTGAGGATGAGAAAAGAAGAGGAAGTAAAGAAAGAGGAAAAAAAGAAGAAGATGAAGAAGAAGATGAGGAAGAAGGTGAGAACGAAGAATGGGGAGAGAGAGAGAAACATTACCTTGGATAATATTTAACATTGAGATTGCCAGCCTCCTAGGAAATCAAAGATTAGATGGCCAGAAGCCCAGACCTCTCTTTTTCTCACTGCGCTTTCCACAAAATTGTTGTTTAGATAAGGGTATCTATGTTACTGTCCTTGCCATCGTTGTAAACGATGCCTTTATCTTTGGCATCATTTGAGTTTTCTCTCCTTGTGTTTCTGATATTTCCTCGTTTTTTGTTTTTTTTTGTTGTTGTTGTTTTTTTAAAGCTGGCGTGAGTTTTGACTTGGAAAGAAGCAGAATAGCCTTCCGCTTGATCGACCTTATAATTGACAAACGTTTAGATTCAATATTGGCCAGTTGTAACTGGAGTTTCCGAAACTTATGTGAGATTAAAAAAACATAAACCAACCAAAAAAAGAAACAAAGAAGCAAAGCCCAACACAAAAAGCCAAAACTACCCGTATACAAAAGGAAAGAAAATGTAAAATGAATTAAGAACGGTAATCAGGCTTTGGTTTTGTTTTGTTGTCGTCGTTCTAATGTCGTCACTGCTGTTGTTCTCTACGAGTAAAATTTGTATACATTGATTAATATGTTACATTGTGCCAATAGATCTACCGTTATGGTAAATAGGAGATGAAATTAGGTTATGCAGCCATTCATTAATTGTTAATGTATAGAGTATTGAGGAGGAAAGTGGCACAAATGCAGCGGTACGATCATGATAAGTTGAGTAGTGTGAATTGATTTGATCTGGAGCATTGATACATGTGCTTTACCAACATGCAAGTAGAGTGTCTTCTCTAGTGCAAGCTGCAAACTGTCCAGAAAACAACATAGAGAAACTCAGAAAGAAAGGTCAAAGCTCATATCACACACTGTTGTTGAAATCCAGCAGATTTTGAACGGTGGGCCTGCATCATCACTCCTTGACCTGCAGTGAGATCATCTGGGTTGACAGGATAATTGGGATTATTTATAGCCTACATGTGTGTTGCAAGTTGGTGCAACCCGATATCTGCTACATCAAGGACTAATTTTTTAAAATGGTGTTTTCCTATGATGTAAACATGGTTGGTAGCTTTTTTTTAGAACTGAGTCTAGTTCAGATATTGTCAGTCTTCGAGAAAATATACTTTGTTTGTTTGTTGTTTGTTTGGTTTTTGTTTGGTTTCGTTTTTGTTTATTTTAGTTTAGTTTATTTTCGGGTCTCTTAGGAAAAAAGTGCAATTTTAGCAACGTCTGATATTCTTACTTGGTCATTTGTTGGTGATCTGAATTCGAGTTCTCGTGTATCGTTTTGATAGACTATTTCCTCGTGTAACTTAACCGCAAACGTGTCAGGATAAATTTTAGTTTTTCTGTATTAGCACCTATTCATGTTAAAGAAATGATGGTTTGGACATAATTAATTGAAATATAAGTTGAATATCTTGTTACTTCTGTGTAAACTCAGACAAAGACTAAGTGTTCTGCAAGTATTTTAACTTTAACACAAAGACGAAAACACTCTGTTCGAGGGCAAAAAGGGTTAAAAAACAGTCTGAGAGAAGTATACAGTCTACCATCACGGCATTCAACAGGGCAGGGAGAAACAGACCCAAATGGCAGCTGGACTTGGAACAACCAAAATAACCAAGTGATGAGCTGATGCGTCTCTTCACGTAATGAGCCATGTAATCTCCGGTCGAGGAGACCACTCGCCCACTAGGCCTAACTTCATTGTTTAACCAGAGACACAGACCGCGCATCTCCGGCTTAGCTTTCCTCTTCCGTTTCAGATGCTTTTTTGTCCAGTATTAGATCTAGTAGCGAGCACATAGTGTTGGCACACGAGTTTTTGACCCGGCGAGTGAATGGGTTTCCTGCACAGTGAGGTACTTCGAGATCGGTCACATAACCCAAGGGAACATCGTTCACACATGGGTTTGTTTATATGGTGTGGACATGTCTGAATGCTCATCATTCGTCAAGAGCTCTTGCTATGCGTAGAGCATGTACACAAAGCAACGTGTGAACGCCAATCCCTCACCGACCTCAAAATACCTCATTGTTTACCCTCGCCCAGTCTTGGAGATGTGAATGATATTTCCGCAATAGGTCATTTACCAAAATGATCTGTCTGAAAAGTTTTCTTTCTTTCTTTCTTTCTTCCTTTCCTTCTTTCTTTCTGTCTTTCTGTCTTTCTTTCTCCCTTTCTTTCTCACTTTCTTTCTTTAATTCTTTCTTTCTTTCTTTCTATCTTTTTTCTTCAGCTGAATACTGTTTTCTTTCCTTCTTTCATTCATTCATTTTCTTTTTGTCTTTCTTTTTTTATTTTTCTTTCTTGTTTTGTTTTTATCTCCTTTCTTTCTTTTTCTTTCTTCCCTTTTCTCTTATTCTTTCTTTCTTTTTCTTTCTTATGTTCTTTCAGTCTCTCATTCTTTTTCTCTCTCTCACTTTTTCTGTCTTTTTTGGGAAATGAATACTGCTAACTAAAAGCAAATACTTACAGCTCTTGGGCTTTTTATTTCAAAGTACAAATCTTTATTGACCATGCATATTCGAAATCTGTCAGCTCCCCCAAAGAACTCAACGGTTTGTGGGAATCAAACCAGAAAGCTGAATTCAAAAAGATCATATTAATTTCTTGTATGTTCTTGTAGACTGCGAATCTGCATCTGTCTGTCTGTCTGTTTGTCTGTCTGTCTATCTGTCTGTCTAGCTATCTGTCTGTCTGTCATTTTTCTGTCTATCTATCTCAGTCTTTGTGGGGTCCGTTTGTTTATTCATCTGTCTGTCTGTTGGTTGGTCTACTATTTATCTTATGTTTGTTTCCGAACTGCAGAGTGTGTGTGTCTGTGAAACAACCATTATATTTACATATGAAGCACGTGTAACAAATGCATGAGTCCCAATGAAATCACATTATCTTTTCATGTTTCATAAGAGGTTGAATTCAGTCCAAAATTTTCAAAAAAATATAGGAAGACTGGTTATAGCAAACAAATAAGCAAATGTCAAAAAAAAAAAAAGATTACAGTGAAAGAAGCCATAATATACACTGTACATGAAATGAAAGGCAATACCACGAGTGAAAGACTATACCACGAGTCTAGAAAAAAATGTCTAATGAAGTGCAAACAACTAAGAAGGCTTGAGGATTAAGACATGGATGGAGTCACATAAACAGTATAGCAAAATATCCTGCATTGTTCAACTGACAACAGCAACAACAACAACTAAGAAATGACATAAAATTGAATCAGGAACAAATAATTAAACAAACAAGCTGAAAGGCAGGTACGGCTTTTCTCTGTTTTTCCTCTGTGTAGTCATTGAACAATATCATCGCTGTTTTTTTTCACATAGAGATTTTTGCGTGGTGGATATGTGAGTTCCCTGTACAATTGTAAAGCTTAGTTTAGAGTTATTTAATGTTTCAAGACTCCTCTTTCACGGCTTTCATGAACTCTTACAGTATCTTTCTTTCTTTTTTCTTTCTTTCTTTCTTTCTATATTTATTTATTGCTTTTTTATTTATTTATTTCACTCTTTTACTGTCTTTCTCTTTCTTTTCCTCTCTCTTTCTTCCTTCTTGCCTTTCTTGTTATTCTTTCAGTCTGTATTATGTTTCTTCCTCCTTTCTTCTGTTTTTTCCTGTCTTTCTATCTGTCTCTCTTCCTTTCTTTTTTCTTTCTTTCTCACTTTTCTTCTTCCTTTCTTCCTTTTTTCCTTCCTTTTTTCTTTCTCACTGTTTTTTGTTTCTTTCTTCTTCGTTCTGTTTTTTTGCTGCCATTCTCACTATCTTTCCTTTCTTTTTTCTTTTGTTCTTTTGCTTCCTTGGAAATTGAATACTTGCCGGATAAAAGAGAAGACTGAAATTTTTAAAGATTATTTTTGTAAATGTTTGAATTGTTAAAGATGGCAACAACAACAACAACAACTACAACAACAACAACAGCAACAACAACAAAATGAGCTAGTTATATAAGATTGAATCAGCAAAGCAAAACTGCAGGGCAGCATGATTTGCTTCTTCTTTCGTTTAGCAACTTTAGCTGATCTGGCCCTATTGTATTTGCGATCTTCTGAGGAAATTTGTGAAATTAATTCCTGGCGAATAGAAAAAAAAAAAAAGGGGGGGGGGGGCTTCCACACATGCAAATCGCAAATTTTGACGATAGTACAAACAATACTGAGTGCATGCCTGTCCATTAACTTGCCTCATAATTACTGCTACTATTTCTCAGTGTGACTGACTTTGAAATGCTGTTTCGAAAAAAAAAAATGCCTTTCTGTTTTTTGCCTTAAAAACAGAGAGAATAGAATGCACTTATTTCAGAATGAAATAATGCCACAGGAAGTCTTTCAGTTCTAGTTTCTTGATTCGGACTTTCAGTCCCCTTAGGGGGCCATCTCAGTCATGATTTGCTAATCATGCCGGATCGCGGCATCAGATAGGCTGCCTGCTTGTTTGATGTACAGATATACTTCTGCTAAATGTACCCATTAGGCCTTTTAAATGCATATGCATGAAAACAAAATAAAACGATCTAGGCTCTAGGCCATTAGTGGTTTTAAAATTTCCCTGGGAGGGAAGAACCAGGCAGTTTTCTGTTTGTTTGTTTTTGTTTTTGCTTTTAATTGACAGCAACTGCCATGTGGTTTGGACCTTACAGGAACTGCTCCATGTCTAAAGATCTTTCACTATTGTGGAAAAATAATATTCATATAGGTGAGAGACAACTAAACTGTGCTGAAAGGACGGTTTTGTCAAAGTACACTAGGAGTTTCTTCAGTCTTTCTCCTTCCGCAGTTTGTGTATTTTTCATTTAAAACAATAGCCTTTCAGTCCTAAGAAAGTAGGTTGACGTCGGCTGCAAGTGCCTGCCCAGTTTCAGTATGAAGAATCTGGGGGGTAGAAATTTTGATTTTTTGGAAATGTTTGTCCGGACGGCGGCGTCTGCGCCTACTCTTCAACCGATTTTAATTTGCCAAGGGTTCTTTAACGTATTAAACGCACACACAGTATCTCTGAAATATATTAGCCCTTATCCGGGAGGGCTAGACGTTGTGCTTTCCTACCCAAGATGCCAGGGAACCCTTGAGTCACTGAAAAAAAATGCAGATACTAATCTTCTAATCTTCCCCATCCCTCGGCAGGATTCCACTTTCGAACCTGCGACAAAGAAGACATCTTATCCGACAGTCACAGTGATCTCCTCTGTTCTCTCTCTCTCTCTTTCTTTATATCCATATATTCTTCGCTCCAATCACCTACCGAGCATGTGGGTTTTGTAGTCAAACTGAAGATTTTATGCAGCGAAAAAGCAAATCCTTTCAGTTCAAAATTACCCTTTCTTCTCACTCGGATTTAATAGATTGCCAGGAGATGGTGACTATTGTCGGACCAAGGGACATAATCCTACAAATTTGCAATGAAAACTTATGGTGGTTATTACTCCTGATTGACTGGTTTGGAACTGTTTTTACACTTTAAATTGTAATTGAGAAATAGAAAAGAAAAAAAAAAGCACATGACTAAAATCCAAACCAAAACAGGCAGACACACAATAAACTCACAGTGCTTATTATACCACTCTGCTGATGAAAGCAAGTCAGACTGCGTTGGTGGTAAAAAAGAGTATACTTATTCAAACCTAAATGTATAAGTATGGGAATATGGGAGTTTCTTCTACAACCTATCATTTATTCAGATTTAATTAAAACATGACAGTTCATATCTGAATGCCATTTAAAATGAATACTATGTTATCATACTGTGTATGAAGGTCGTCGTGACGAATCCTATCAAGGATGGAAAAAGATTTGAACATTAGAACCTGTGTGTGTGTGTGGGTTTTTTTTTTTTTTTTTTTCCAGTGACTGAAATTGTTCCCTGGCTTCTTGGGTAGGGAAGCCTAATGTCTAGTCTTCTTTATAAGGGTGAAAACATTTCCAGGTCCCGTGTATACGTTACGCATGTTTAAGAATCCTTTGCAGTTAAAAATCGAATGAAGAGAAAGCGGAGACGCCGCTGTTCAGACAAAATTTTTAAATTCCAAAATAATTCTTCTCAAGTAGTTCTTCTCACCAGAATGGACAGGCCCATAAAGGCCAGATAATCCTACTTTGCTAAGATTAAAAGGCTATATACATTTTTTCTTAAAAATATAATATTATGTGTTATTTGGAAGGGGATCCATAATATGATGATCAGGCCTTTGGTTGTGTCGGCCTCTTCACACTGGTGATGTTAATCTGATGATAATATTAGACAGAGGTGTCAGTAATCAGCTGGCAGTCAATAGTAGATAAATTTAATCTTTTTTTTTTTAACAGCTCAGTCTGTGGTCAGTGCCTGTCAATCATCTGTCAATCATCTCTGCTTGGCTTCATTAGTGAAGCCCCTCCTTCAGCTCCTAGCACTGCCCAGCAGTCATCTGGGCGGTTCTGGCCTCAGCAGACATCAGAGTAACCTAAGGCCAGTTACAGGACATCTTTTGGTGGACATTCAGAAAAGGCTGGACTCTGATCATTCAAGAACTCATGATGATCAGGTTGCCTTATTGATTATGTATTATGAATTATGTATCCTTTGCCAGTGATCATTTAGATCCAAATTCTCATCTTAATCCCCGCATGGTGAATGAAAATGACCTTTGGAAATTTAGTTAATTCGTTAACCATCAATTATCAAGCTACTGTTTCTTTTGTGTTTATACTCATGATGTGTCGTTATCAAACACTATGAATAAACTCTACAAATCTCAGCAGTTATAATTCCATAAGCCAAAGATTTGAATGAATGAAAAGAAAATAACTGAAAATACAAAATAAAGACATTGGTTATCCTCAATATCTTCATTTTCTATGCTGCTTGTCCTCACATATCATCCCTAAGCAATGCCAAAGTTCTGTCTTCAATTTTTTACCCTATGGAGATAAACGTCATGCCAGAGTCCTTTAAGTCCCCATTTTTAATGTGTCAAACTTTAATGTGATAATGTGATTGTGTATTACTTCAAAGTACAGTGGACCCTGGAATTCGAACGGCTCGGTTTACTAATAAACTCTGCGAATAAATGTTTACCTCGACTTACCAACAATGATTCGGGTTACGAACACGCCCATTACCTACAATCCCGTAAAACACGTACGGTACTCAATCAATGCATATATGCGTCAGCGTGGTGTGTTATTTTGGGTTTTTTTTTTCTTGATGTGTTAGGTTGCATGTATTTTCGCCCCAATTAGTGCTACAGTGTATTTGTCTATTATTAAGAATATATGTACATGCATTTTAATTTAATTATACATCCTTCATTTAAAAAAAAAAGAGAAAGAAAGAAAAGAAACACTTAAAATGTAAAAATATCATTCACGTTTTTCTGAGTCTGAAACGGATAATTGTATTTACTCTCATTTCAATGTGTCGATATACGAACAGAGTCTCGGAATGGTTTAAGTTCATACCTCCAAGGAACCAATGTATTAATTAAAAGGGCAAATAGCTACATGAGCGGAAGCTACGAGTAACGGACGACGAAGGGAATTTAAAATGTCATTATGAAGGGACGTTGGCCTGATCTCATTTCCTACATTGCTTTCCATCCCAGCTTCATTGCTTACATATGCTTTGTCCTCGTATAATTTACCGCATCCCATGTCTCGTGGCAGGTACAGCCATTGTTCTCACATTTGACTCCAGTGGGCTACAAATGTGAGCTGGTTAAAGATCTGTGTCAGAACCTGAGCAATGCAAAACCTTTTGAACAACCGCAATCCAAAGAGAAGAGCAATGTGGAGGAATCTGAGAGAAGAGGATGCCTCGTTGCCTGGCTGAAGAATGTGAAGGACAACCTCCACCACAAAGAAGCTTGTTCAACATATTTGACAGGTCTGGTATCAGCAGCTTTGGTTACGGCAGAGTCACCATTGACAGTACAGGCAGCTGCCGCCACCATTCTAAAAATAGCTCAGCTGGATCCCAAGCAGGTGATCACTTAAAATGAAATAAAGACCCAAATAGTTGGTGACTTGAAACATTCTAATGTTTTATTGATATGATTTTTCTTCCATGCAGAAGGTTTATTTTATTATTATTATTATTATTAATTTTTTTTTTTGCAAGTGCTGTTCAGTAGATGGTCACATACGCAGAATTATACAACAGAAAAATGATGCCCAAATTATTAGCGACGAAAAACTCAAGTCTTTTCATAATTGGTGTGTGGGTTTTGTTTTCTTGCACAGTGGTTGTTGTTGTTGTTGTTGTTATTGTTGTTATTGTTGTTGTTTTTGTTGTTGTTGTTGTTGTTGCTGTTGTTGTTGTTGTTGTACATATATAGTTGTTTTTCAAGTCTTCATGTTAAAAATATTTGTAAATGATAAAACTGAAGAGAAATTAATGAAGAATAAATAAAAGCCTAATTATAGCAAGCGTTAACATAGATAGGTAGAAAAGAATTTCCCAACAGCCAAATCACTTCCCTTTTGGAAAAAACAAGTGGCATGGGAAAGCTTTCTAAAGAAGAGTTAAAAGTAAACCACTTTTGCTCTTTTCTTTGAAACATAGGCAAGTGAAACTTCAACAAATAGTTTCCATACTTGGAAAAAAATGAATGACATTTGACATTGAAAGAATCTGTGCATTTCAGATGGTATTTCTCTAACTGGTATAGTGGGAAATGATCACTGATTGGAATATATAAGGATCACAGACATTGTACATAGGTAGATTGAATTTCATTGTTTAATATTATTATCTCTAGTAGGTTTAGATTGTAACTTATTACAAGAACAAAATCTAAAAGAATAATTCACATTCACTTATATTTTGGTTTTAAAACAGAGTTTAATGTTTAATTTGTCAATTGACTTTTTTTTTTGACCCCAGGCATCTGACTTTCTGCCCTTGATTCTGTATGTGTTGGGGAAAAATAAGAATCCTGAGTCAAGATTGGCACTGCTGGAGACCATCCCTCAACTGGCAACTCATAAGGTTAGTTCTGACTGTGATGATATGTCAGAGGAAAGTAGTCATGCCTAGTTTTCATTAGAAACAATAATACTGAGGAGAATGGAATACTCTTCTTTATGCCATTAGGTAGGATGTTTCTTCGAGTCTTGTGATCCATATCATTTTCATTTTACAGATTTACATATATGTTTTTGATTCTAATACCCATCTCTTTGAGCATGATTCAGATGTCAGTTCTACAAGCCACTGAGATAACCACCTCTGAGACTAGCTATATGCAAGGCCTACCTCACATGTTTCAGTTCTAAAAATTCATTCATAAAACAATTCATCTTTTTTTGTTTTGCACTGCAATTATGTTTGTACATGATGTGCTTTTTTTTTTAATGAAATTCATCTTTGAGATTTTTTGTCTTTGGGGTGCCTTTAGATTTCTCTTATGGATGGCACAAGGGATGACACAGAACTTATTTCTTCTACCGTGATTGTTTGTCATGTAGTCAAGAAAGTGTTTTGTTTAAGTATGTTGCCTCTTTTGTATTTGAGTGCCCAACAAGCAGCCAGGTTGTATGCTTCTCATGAGACCTAAGAGCATATGTGAATATCTCATCCGGATCTGTCAAAGTAATAACAGATAGTGAAGCATTTAGAGCTTGTACTGTGTGGAAATAAGTACAATATAAATTATAAATGCCATCTGTTAGTAAAATTTACCACTGGGGAAATATTTCCAATGTTTATACCTTTCAATTTCATTTAACATACGTTATATCTGTCATTCAAGTTCTGTGTACCTGCTGTTCTAAAGACCATACAAGCCCTGGGAAAGTCTGATGATCTGAAGGCCATGTCCTTGCGGTTGATGGTTTTGTTGTGGAAAATCCAGGATCGGTGCTTTCCTCAGCTCTTGCGACTCATCAGTGAGCCAGTCAACAGGAGCAATCCAAGGGATGACAACGTTTTACTTGCCAAAGCTGCAGCAATAGTTGAAATCTGCAAACACAAGTCAGTTTTTGCTACCCTATATGCTTTGTCTCACGCACCATGTCTGTATCACCATGAAGGAATCCATTACATGGTGTGATAAGAAAATTTTGAATGCTCGATTTCTCAGAGTAACTCTGGGTATTTCTCAACATTTCAAAGTGCATATAAAATCAGACTATACCTCTGCTTTATAAATTTCTACTCTAATAATGTTGTTTGCTTTAACCATCCAATATGAAGAAATGCATGACATATTGACTGTGTCTCTCCAGTTGCATTCACTTAACCTCCCAGACTTATTTTTTATTTCATTAAAGACAGAGCTATATTGCAGATTCTTCTGAGGGACAAAATTCTATGCAACTGTGCAAAAATAACTGAGCTATTTAGAGACTTAATAATAAGTCCTGCAGACCAGTTCTAATGTTTGTTTTGCAGACCAGAACAACATGGTGCTGAGCTGCTGTCTCCTCTCTCCGATATCCTGAATGTGGCAAACTCTGAGAGTGACACAGCCACCTCAGCCCTGGCTCTGGAAGGACTGTACCTGCTGTGTCAGGCTGAAGTCATTGACCTGCGATCACTCTGGTCAGTTCTGGGAGAAAAACTCATCCATGAGACAAGGCCTCTCGTCATCATGAGAGTTTGTCAGCTCTTGTCCTTGGTGCCTGAGCTGGCTGTGGAGACTGAGGAATATGAGGTAAATAGATTATTGCCCAGAATAAAATATGCCTCAGAATTCTTGTTGAATTATTTATTGCTCCGCAGAAACTCACTAGATAGTGAAAAGATTCTTATTTGGGTCCCATAGGGGTATTCTGTCACTGTATATAAATTTGGAAATGGTAAAAAGTAATGGAAAATGATATCTGAGAAAACAACTGTTCCTCATCTGACCAGAGTTTCTCCAGAATATGATACAACTGACTTAGACTTAGGCTTTGTAATTTTATTGGCTAGGAAATATTGCTCACTTATCTCCTTACCAGTCTACATTCAGATTGAAAAATGATTTATCTATGAAACAATTTTCCAAATTATCATTGCTGCAGCCATGCTTTCCAGTGTCTTGTTGTCTTTTTCTGTATTAAATTTTATTATTCATATATGTGTCAACTCAGTTTTTTAAACGTAATTCATATCCATGATATACAATTTCAGGAACATGTTGGCTCATATCATTTGCTTTTCAGAAATAACATATTGCATAAGGGAAAAAAATTTTGAAAAAAAGATATGTTTGAATTCCAAAATGTCTCAGAATAAATTCTCAAATAATTTAGAAACTCAAGCAGAAAAAGATGTTCAGATCTATGTTGGACTTGAAATATGTTACAGTTAGTTTTCTTCTATAATGAAATACTGCATGAACATTTTAATGTATGTGAGATGTCAAGGGCTATGCTTTACAGAATATAAAATGTTTTGGGCTTTTTTTTTTCTCTTTGATATAGTTTACCTACTGACTTTATGTTTGGATTTTATGCTTCATCTCACCAGAATGATTTTCATTTATAGTTTATAAGTATGTTGTCCTTGCTATTGACAGAAATTTGTCCAAGATGCCATCAGCAGCCTATGGTTGTACTCAATGAGCACCAACCCACTGGTCAGTTCATCAGCCTATCATGCTTTGGCCAAGTTCAGTGTTGAGCAGTTTCGTGTCAGTTTTCTACCTGTGCAGGTAAGTGTGAGTAACTCTAAGAGACCCTATCAAGACATTTGGCTTCTGAGACTTATAAAAGGTGGCTGCTGTTTGGCACTCAAACCCTTAATAGTCTTAACAAGAATGCTCTCTACCTATAGTTGGAAACCCAGTTTAAATTGAGTCGAGTTTTCTTATTGTATGTAAATTGTTTTCCCCAATATCAAAATGTCAGGCCCTGTCAGGATTTGAACTCATGAAATGTGTCAGCCTTGGTATTCACTGAAAATACAATTTTATATTTTCTTTAAAATTTATTCATGTTATTTAGAAATGTAGACTTTTGGACTCAGATATATATGAATGCAAAGCACACCAATTCGAATCACCTATAGGTACAGTATTCAGCTTTACAGAAAAGTGAAAGAAGCGTATGTCACATGGGGATATTTACTGACAAACAAAATACTGTGTCACACACTGGAAAGATGCTGAAACATTAGTAGAAAGGGATGCTGCCTATTTTCATCCATAACAGTTTCGTCCTAAAAATTTGAATTGTGAGTGTATAAATCTGGATCCTTTTTCCTGTATGGATACCATTTCATGTGTCAGATATCTGCCCAACGGATTTTGTCTATCTGTCTCTTTTACTGTCTTCTTGTATTCCCCTCAAGACATTTCTACTGATTTCCTTATATATGCCTTGAAAGGTGTGGGAGATGCCGACCTTATGTCTTTTGTGATATCTGCGTAACTGAAAAACTGACCGTTTTCACCATCAGATAGGTTACTCAGAGTGCCAGTATATATTTGTTGCAAGATCAGGTGAAATTAGTCAGATGCTGTGCATAGAATTATTGGTGTCCATTGAAAGGGAAATGAGAGAACATTCCTTTGACGAAAAACTTTATTATTTTTCTGCTATTCACTGCTGAGATATTCACATTCAGGGTTAACTCCTGTGACTCCATGATCAATAGAATCTGATTGTCTCAATCAAGTCTCATTTGACATCTGATTGACATTTCATCAAATCATGTGACATATTATGTTGTTCCTGCAGGTAACACAAGAGCTTCATGCTCAGGCAGAGCTGGCAGGCAAGCAGGCAGAGATCAAGGATGAGGCAGCAGTGGATGTGGACCATATGTTTCCAGAGATTCCAGGCTCTTGTTTTATTTCTCTACTACAACTGCAGACTGATGGGGAAAAGCTGAAAGGTGAGAGACAAATATAACTATTGTCTCCATTCATGCCCAAAAAAGAAATGAACATTCTTGGCCAATATCACAAAATTGTTTCAGAACTTCACTGTCCAAACAATAACATTTGCACAAATATTTTCTGTTTGAAGATATTCCATTTTCCAAGCTTAACTCTTTTTAACGTTCAAGTAATGTATCATACATACATATATATTCTTAAGATGACATGCCCATTTACATGCACTAGTCACTGGGTCATAGGTAGGTAACAATTAGCTTACTGGGTTTGGTCTTATTTTTTAATTTGGGGAAGCAGCTTACCTGTTTCTATGCTAGAAAGAAAACATTGAAAACCTGCAGTTATTAAAGCCACACTGTAATTACTTTATGTGCCTCAACATAAGCATTATTATCATCATCATCATTACCCAACACCATTTCTAGAGTACAGGCCAATGGCCAAAGACCCTCACTTAAACTGATTTTTTGAAGTGTTTTTTTGGCAGCGTTTCACATTTATAAAAGTAAAGTAACTGCATATGTTTGCTTTTTTAAAAGTTTTTGTATAATTCTTATTGGTCTTCCCAATAGTGATAAATTCTTGCTTCATTGTGCTACACTAAAAATGTCCTTTTAGCATGTAGCACAATCTTAGACTGGAACTACAAATGAGTATTTTTTTTCCAGCCATGATATATTAGCCCTAAAAAGTGTCTGTGAAAACTGCCAGAATGTCATTGTTTCTAGAATGAGACTTTTCATATTCAAGAAATGTCAGTATGGGCTTAAATGTCATGCATTTGGATGACATGAGTCTGATGTCAGATGTTTATGTACCAAGTTGCTGTCTCAGTCAAAAGGAAAATTAGTGTATTTATTTTGGTGAGAAAATATATTTAGGTGGGACTCATAATATGTGCTGAAACATTCATGTTCAAAGTTAAAATCTATCACCCCATGGTCAGTAAAACCCAATTTTCACGGTGAAACTCTTTTGGCATCCAACACATTTCACACAGTTATGCAACAAATGGCAATGCAAGATGAGTAACTTGTTACAGATTTGCATATTATTTTGTAGGATCAACTATATGTAAAGTATAATAAGGGAATCTTTGTGCAGATTGGTTGCTTGATACATCTTGGATTAATATATTCAGTATCATATTGCTCAGGCTACAAGTTCTTCCTCACCACGCTTACAAGGAAAGAGACTGCCAGCCTGCCTAAAGGAGTATTCTACCCATCATTGAGGAGACAAGGAGTGGCAGCCAACCAGGGAAAGGCTATAGAAGCTATCCCGAAGTTTCTCCTACAGCAATATGACAAATGTAAACAACCAGGACTCAGACCAGGCCTAGCAGGTAAAACCTGCAAGAACCAACCACTGAGAACCTCTCATGTTTCAGGAGTTATTAATATATTAAAGAAAGAAAACTCAATGCTAAATCATTCATGTATGTTGATCATACTGGAACTGAAACTCAGGAACTTAAATTTTAAATCATTCCAGCAGTTTATGACTTCATATTTAATCTGCGTCCAACTTTTTAACTAGTCACAAGAGAATGCAGTTTACAAAGTATGTTTGCCTGACTGTTTACAATAGAAAACAAAGGCATCCACTTCTACTGCATTCTTTTGTTTGACTCTCTTAAACTAATGAGCTTCAAACTTCATGAGTTTCAACAATAACCTGAGTTAAGATTAATACATTGTTATCAGATAAAATTTGTTTTCATAAGCAATACTAGGTGTGCCTGAAATGAAATCAAGCTATTTTCTGTTGCAGTAGTGTCAAGTTCTATGATCATTGTTGACCACAGTAGATGTTATTTGTAGTAGACAACTGATTTGACAATGGGCCTCTTGATCAATACTGTAAATTACCAGACTTTGTATGGGAATGATACAAATGTCTAAAACCATTTTTGCATCTTGTTTCTATTTCTTAGCTGGTCTGTTGTTTTGCTATGATCCACCTCTTGAAGTCGGTCGAGATGGACGACCAAGAAAACATTACATTGTTCGTCATGGCAAGGCATTTTTACAGACTTTTACAACTCTTTTGCAAGAGGTGAGATATGATCCATGAAAATAAGATGGACAGTTGTCTTGAAATATTGCGTCAGTATCACAAGAAAAACACTTAACTTGATGTTTTCAAAAATAGAGATTTTCCTACTCTCAGGTCCATTTTATTGACTTTGGTTGAAAATGATCTTACAAATTCTGTAATATTGTATCATTGATCTAACACTATTTTCTCAAGTTTTGACTTCTCTTCTGAATCTGAAATCTGAAATCCTTCATGGGCCATCATATGTCGCATATGACCATCACAATCTTCTTCCAGTCTGATCTTCTCTGTGCTGTCAACCAGTTTTCTCATGCTCTCTATTCCTGTTTCTTTGGCCTTCCTCGTGATAGTTCTTTTAACTGTCTCTTTCAATCTACCCCTTTTTTTTCTGTCTTCAATTTCCCAACTCAGCGCTTGTTTTGATATTCTGCTGTCTTTCCTTCTATACGTGTGACCAATGTAGCGCCATCTTCTTTTCTTAATTATTTTTGATATGTGGGGCTGCTTTGAAATTTCCCTTATTTCTTCTGTTCTTTTAAACTCATTATATTTAATGCCCATAATTTTCTACAGACATTTATTTTTAAAGCCATTTAGCCTCCCTTCTATACCCCTTTTCAGTTTCCAACTTTTGCAGGCGTATGTTAGCGTTGAAAAAACATTTGAACTGAATATTCTGAGTGTCGTTTATACTGAGATCAATTTAAAGTTCCAGATCTTGCTTAGATTTCTGAATGCTGTAGCAGCCTTTCCTATTCTGATGTTGATTTCTTTTCTTGCATCTCCTTCTTGATCTACACAGCTTCCCAAATATGTAGACTGGCTGACTTCCTCAATTCTTTTCTCTTCCAGTAAGATTGGGTTATCCTTCATTGTTGCTTTTTCAGTAGTTTTCAAAGCTGACTTGTAACCGGACTTTCTCAGCTGCTGTAGCTAGCTTGGATGTTTTGTTTTGCATTTTTTTCTGTGGTATTGCTAAGTAGAGCTATGTCATCTGCAAACTCCAGGTCTTCCAGTTATTTTTCGTCAACCCATAGTATTCCTGTGTCTTCCCTCATGCATTTTTTTATAATAAAATAAATTGCTATACCGGAAAGGAGTGGCGACAATATGCATCCCTGTTTCACTCCTGTTTTTATTTCAAACCATCTATTTAATCTGTCCCCTGTGCGAACTGCATATAGATTGTCTCAATGTAACTCTTTTATGATGATGATCTTTGTGGGGAGGCCATAACATTTTAAGATCTTCCAGAGGGAATCCCTGTGTAAACTGTCAAATGCTTTCTTAAAGTCAATAAAATTGATGTATATAGGTTCCTGCTTTTCTACATATTTTTCACTAAGGATTCTTGACCTCTCTTGCACATAGATTATTTACACAGAGAATCAAGAATCACTGTTTTTGCTCCCTCTGTTAGAAATGCTCAGAGTTCAGTTTTTTTTTGTTTTTTGGGGGTTTTTTTGCGACAGTGATAATATATTGTACATGTCGTCTGACACAGTTCTGGCATTAGTTGCTACATTCAAGATGAAAACATTGCATAATAATATTCTTATAAGTTTCATCTGTGTTTGCTGTATCAGACAGAGGCAGCATTCATGGGGAAGCAATTTTGTGTATTATTTTTGTTCATCCATCATTTATTTGCTCTCCTGGAAGAGAAAAAAAGGGAAAGAATACAATTATATAATTCAAGCTTTTGAAGTTAAGAGAATGTGGCTGTTTGTTCTCAGGGTGTGGGCAGTAGCCTATATCAACATAGCAGGGGTGATATTTACATTACTAAACTCTAGATGTGTGAAGAAAATCTTGCTCACTTAGCGTTTCAGCCAAAGTTGCCATTTTCTGAACATGAATGATTGTCATTCTAGAAACATTGACACCTCAATACATTCTTCTTACACTTTTAGACTTAAAGGTACTTAATCAGTTTTATTTTTTCTTCAACTTATCATAGAGACAGATCTAAGAATGGGCCAGGAATTTCCCACAGTAGATTTATATATTTCTTTCATGTACTAATTTTGTACTATCATTGTACTAATTTTGTCATACAATAGTTTTCATTTCAGAAAGATTGCTAGACCAGAGATTCATTTAAAAAGCAAGGATATATGTGTGAACATGAGCAGTCATTGTCTCAGCATCTCCGATATTTTTTTACTGACACTCTTGACTATTAACAGATCCCCGTCCAACCCTCTGACTGGCACCGCTGTGCCCTGATGGCACAAGGTTGGAACAGCTTCATGGAAAGACTTTTTCTGTCTATGGTGGAGGTAATTTTTCAAAATGATAACAATGAACCTAATGCATTGGGGTCTCTCATCTATCTAGAATTCTTGAAATAATGTTGGCCTTATCAAATTCTTCATCATTTAAAGGCAAAATTAAGTGATAGTCTGTAGCTATTCATTCCACATCAGTAGCATGGGACAGATGTTGTTTGACATCATGAATTTATATAGACATTATTTATTACTAGTTATTGTGATCATAATGTATTACTGAAGAGGGCAGAATTCCCCCCAAAATATCTTGATAAAATGTTGTAGAAAAGATTTTTTTTTTTTTTTTTAGATTTACCACAGTATACATGGCATTTGTATTTCAGAGTCGTAAAGCTGAGTTGGATCTGGAAGAAAAGCATGGACATCTTGCACAGTTTGAAAATGAAGAGAAGAAATCTTTTGCATGGTTATGGTAAAGGGTGTTGATATTTGTTTGTACTGCCTGATATTAAAATTCTGTATTTTATGTTTTATAAACAACTTATTTAATTGATTTCTTTGTCTTTCGTAACATTTTCCATTCTCTGTTCAAGGCTTTGTACTGAGCCTACTTCCTATATTCAGCCTAGAAGAAAGTTGCTAAACATCTCATTACTGACTGATTTTTGTATCACCATAGTTTAAATTGGATTTATCACAGAATATTTTTAGAGTAAGTATCAGTCCGTAAGTTGATGAACAGAATTGTAGAGAAAAGGAATTCTAGCAGTTTAATTTAATTTCTAGTTCATGTAAAGACCAATTGTGAGGTAAAAGAAATTCATTTCTCCCATCAGCAATATGTTTATCAAACTGAGACAATGTTTCTTGAGTCAGCCTTGTTCAGATGCTATTTGCGATATTTTGTTTGCATGCAAGTGTGAGTGGATCTTGTGTCTCAGTAATTGGGAATGAAATTCCTTTGGAGGACACATAAAGTTCACCCTATCCTATCTTATCTTAGCTTGTCTTATCTTAACTGAGGGATATTCACGACAGTGTTTTTCAGTTACTGATGATGGATCATATCTGTTTCAGGGTCCGAGATTCAATTTTGGAAGTGATCAAGACTGCCTCAGGGTTAGTAGTCATTCCTCCATGAGAATGAGATACATCATATTCATATTTTTTAGATATTGACAAAAAAACTGTTCATAGCACAAACATTTGATAAATTATGCCACTATGATTCTTTTGAATTAATACAGAATTTTTATTGATACAGTTCTTTTTGAACGACAATATCTGATAACTTTTTATGCTCAGGACTGTGATAAGACATCGGTGGTATTTTAATATAAATCTGACATGCTGTTTATTGAAAGTGATCTTTTAAACGCTCAGATTGAGGACCTTTTAAGCTTAAAATTTGGATTCAGCATGCCCAAATTAGAAGAAAAAGTGTGGGAAAAAACAATTTATTTTGTTATCTGTTGCCATGATAATGCCACCATCTTGGATTTTGTGTCTTGAAAATTAGCTATTTTCAAAAGCTCAAGGCTCCTAGAGTATTCAATATCACCATTTGAAATTTGGCACAGTAATAAAATAGCTTTATATAATATGTAATATCCCTTTTGGTTGTATGCTGTAATATCCCTTTTGTCTTTTGGTTGTATGCTGTCACGAATTTTGAATGTGAATGGGTGTTAGTTGTGATGTTGTAAGTGGTAATCAGGTGGTGAATACAGACAAGATACACATAGGAACGGAGAAATAAGAACAGGAATCCTGGATGTCGAAATGATGCAGAATTTATTGCAAGTGCTTGGTAACAGTACAAACTTCAGGGCAGCTGTCTAACTCCAATGCATACGGCACTCACTGCATTGCACTTTCTTTCTTTCCTCTCTGGCTGAGCCCTTATGTAGACACCAGCCCGTCTCGAACATTCTTGAACCTACCAGTCCTCACTACCACTACTGCTACACATAAAACCGTGACGTAGTGCGCACACTTGACGTACTTCACACACACAAGGTCTGACTAAAAACCATCCCGTACAAAATGCTTACAGATTATCTCAGACACGTTCGGTGACCCAGTATTTCCATGGGCCAGCATACGTACGCTCACAAAACACACTTGCATGGGCCCAGTATATACAATTATGATCAGCTAAACATCGCTCACAATACACACTCGCTTGTACCCAACATGCATAATCATGATTGGTTACATATGCCATGCAATGTTTGTCATAATTCTTTTAAATATGTGGGTTGAAGGATATGTGCATTTCTCAGTTTTCCTCCAAATATCCAGATTTCTTCAAAAACATGAATAAAATTTAGGAAAAGGGATGCATATTATTGAAACTCATGCAATGAAGAATTAAAAATCAACTGGCTCAGAAATTAAAAAGCATCAGGGCAAAAAGTGAAAGAAAAACAACATACATTTTAAGAAAAGTGCAATTGAATTTTCATAATCTTTCTATACAATCTCCTAGAGTGCTGTGGTGGTGCCATAAGGCAGATTTTTTCTGGCCCCAGCCAGAATTTTTCTCATATCAGTAGAGGTCAAAGTGTCTAAAAATAGCAAGAAATGATTCTGATAATTTGATCCCAAAACCTCATTTGCAGGACCGGCGTTCCCCTCCCCCTCCCCCAACTCCCTCTCCCCCTTAATCAGATCAGTCCCTTGATACTTTTAGAGTTACAGTTGAATGTCATTTGTCCCTTTGGCAGAGGATCTCCAGCTGCTCAAGCCAGCAGTGTCCTGGCTCTGGCTGGGCTGGCCCTGTGTGTGCACCGCTTCACCACAGACATGGATGCAGAACTTCTCCAGGCAGTGGACAGTAGCACCGAGTACATGGGACACTCTCACTGGTTGATGGTGACCTGTGACACCATCATGTCTCTGATTGATGTGGGGGTCAAGCCCAAGGGTGGACTTCACGGACTCTGTCAACAAGTCAGTTTCATAGCAAACCATTTAGA
The DNA here is from genome assembly GCA_039654565.1 of Peronia peronii. NCBI lineage: Eukaryota > Metazoa > Mollusca > Gastropoda > Systellommatophora > Onchidiidae > Peronia > Peronia peronii. The sequence goes on from JBCEWB010112061.1 coordinate 29,565, forward strand.
TAGATTACCCCCCTTTGCTATATACATGAGGTATAAAGTATGCAGCTTTTTCTCAATTTGTTTCAACTAAACAGATGTTTTAAAGAAGTAAAAAAGTCACTTTTGAAACATATTCACAAAAACAGTTTTAAAAATTCATCATTTATTGAAAAAACAAATTTTTTTCATGTCATGATTTTTTTTCGCAATTCTTTTGTTCGGCATATTTTTAAAATAAAGAATAGGAGTTATTTGCTTTCCTGCTTTGCAATGATTGCCTCAAAACTTAAGAGAGGAAAGTAATTTGGGTGACTGATAATAATAATAGAGAGTTTATTCCTATGTAATACAGGCCCATAGAGCCTGTCATTATCCCAACTGACCCAAAGAAGATAGTGACACATGTTCTCAGCTTCCCAGGAAGTATACAAGACAGCCATCATTTGGGCTCGAATCTTTATCAGTCTAACAATGACATTCACTTTCTACAGCTTGATACCCTTTTTAAAGCTGAGTCACATTGGGAAATATGTTCCCAATGACAATATATTAGGCCCTGTTGGAAGTTGAACCCAGAGACTTCATTAAATTGGCTCACTAGGCTAACCTCACACCACCTTGATGACTGATATCATAAAAGCTATTGCTTTTTGAGGCACTTCTTTTAGCCATGAAAAATTGAATGTCCGTGTCCTCTTCAAGGACAAATTTTCTAGTTGGCACACATAAGTCTTGGAATGAAGACCTATTGTGAATCATAGGATTAATTGCCACCAAAGATCATCACCAAATCATATCTAACCATAGTTACTGGCTGCATAGTACTGAAACAGTATAATACAGAAATTAGTCAGCCAGATATAGCAATCCACTAAGACAATCATTTGTCATAATTGTCATATAGTTCCAAGAAAGCCTGAGGAGCTGATATTAATATTTTGCAGTACTATATCAGCTTTACAATGCCTTATAATACCTACAAAAACAATCAAGATAAGAGAAAATACCATCAGAAAACAAATGAATAGTATGTATGCTACTGCTGCTGCTATGGCAGTTTAGTTCTTTGCAAAGGATTGAAGCAGTCTGTATTCTGCCTTGGTACAGTAGTGGCTGATATTTAGGTTGGCCATCCTTTCCTGTTCCAGTGATGCCTTTTGTGACTGAAATATCCCCATAGTGTCTGATAAGCTTGGCCTGTTGCAGTATCTGGATCTGAAAAGCATTGTCACTCTGTTTATATGGTCTTTCTATAGCATGTGTAGTCAAATAAAATAATATCTCATTTGCAATCTTGATTGAATTCACAGAGATCCACGTTGGACCGTGCGCCAGCCAGTACTCTGTGCAATGGAATGGCCAGGCTAGCAGCCAGTCAACTAGTCCCCATCTACATAGCTCGAGACACAGAGAGAATTGTTCAGTTGCTCAGCATGTTCTCAGCTGCCTTACCTAAGGGGACCAAACCACTGGAGATACCCACGCTGGCCTTCTGTAATGGCTTGGCCCTAGGCATGTTACTGGCTAGATTGTTTGAAGAGCATTACTCTGAAATGACGGGAAGCAAGGTGAGAGATACATGGATAATACTTTTTTTTTTACTGATTTAGTTTTTATTCAGCAAAAGCAAAAGGACTTTTTGTTGATATCTTGGCACTAGAAAGTTCTAGTTCACCAGTCTTTTCATCAAGTGCAATCATACCTCTAATCAGTGACAACATTAAATCTATCCATGAAAAATTTGAGATCAGACTCATTTCACCAGTCGCATGACATGTCTTTCTGTCTATTAAACTTTTTTTCTTTCCTGATGCTCTGAAAGTGCCAAGATGGTGCTGTGAATAACAGCTTTCATCATGTTCTTCTTGCTATCAGGATGATGGGTGACTTGCCACATAGGAAAAAGTGGGTAATTGAAGGGAAAGAGACCTTATGTCATGAAAAAGCTGAGCAACTGATAACTTTGCACATGACAAATTTGTCATCAGATTCATTTCATCTGATTGTATGACAATTCATTATACCTTTCTGTCTTTTACAAATATTACGCACGTCCGCAGGGCATGCTGGCTGTGTGGAAGTCTCTGACTGCCCTGGAAGATGTCAGTCTGACTGCTAATACTGAGAACCAGCAGGGCTGTGTGCTGGGACTGGGCCTGGCTATCTGTGGCATGTGCAGTGAGGGAAAGACAGAGTCCAGAGTGCACGTCACCTCAGTGCTGGACAAACTGCAGGCCTTGTGGCTCAACACTTCAACTGATAACACAAATTACCAGGTAGGGAAAGGATCAGCTTTTGTGTCCTACTTTACATCTGTCTCTTTCTTTATACCTCAGGTATGGAGCAGACTTTAATAACTATGGCATGTCAGTTTTCCATGTTGTTAGCCTCAGTTATCAGCTTGGTGTTGCAGATTGTGTTATTGGTTGTATAACTGTTCAAGCTGTCCATGTACGTTCTCTGGTCTGTCTGTCTTTTTACTCTTTTTTGTCTGCTTTTTCTCCACACAGTATTTGTTTTTCCGGTCCATTATTCATCAAATAATTTAAGCTTTTTATCACTAAACTACATTGTATTGATATTCATCAAGTGATGTGATACATCCTCATCTATGATTTGGTCTTCAGACAGACTATTTTAGATTTGCAGTGGCTGTGATTTCAGTTTGATTTATTTTTGACAATTATTGAATCAGTGTGGTCATTTGAATGATTAAGTGATTTTGAAAGACCAGGAGACAGCAGCAGAGTATATTTGCAAAAAAAAAAAAAAATGATAAACAGAGACCCACAGATCATGCATTTGCTTTACACTGAATGCTAATTTTTGTTTTCCTCTTACTATTGTCACATATTGATGGAAAGTAGTTGGAAATATTCACCTGAGATAGTACATTTGTCCTTAAAGCATTAGTGATTTGGGATGATTTTTAATTGTTATTGGTTTGTTATAAATAATAAATTGTATCTGTTGAACTTTTTAATATTCTTCATGGTGTTCATGACTAGTCTTATCTACATGTCAGTGAATGATCTTATAAGTCAAATTACATGCCTTTTCCATGCAAAAAATCATTGGAAAAGGGCATGTCTTTGTAAAGGATGTAAAATCAAGTGACTCCTTTCTTTAAAATAAATGCAAAATGTACAAATCTGAAAAATTCATGGTGTGATAGAGCTGTTTTGCTGTTAGCATAACAACCACTTCAAAATGATTCTCTTCACCACCATAATTATTTCAAAATAATTCTTTCATCATCATTATTAGCCTATTTCAAAATGATTCTGTTGTCATGTTAATTATTTCAAAATGTTTCTTTCATCATGATATGATAATTGTATTAAAATGGTATGTTCAAGTTATAAACACCCAGAAAGAGTGATATCTCATCAAATTCCAGTGTCTTTGTGTTGCTGTAACCAGCATAGCTGGCTCAGTGTATGCCAGCAATACAGCCACAGAAGAAACTGTCCTGCCTATTGTTGACAAACTGAAGCAAATGCATTTTGAAAACCCACAGGTAAGACACGCTGCCAATGAGAGATTTTCATTATTGTCAGCTCTTCTAAAAATCTGAAATTTAATCAAAGCCAGACAAAAAAAGAACAAAAACAAACAAAACAACTCAGAGTTGTAGTTACTTTTTACATACAGCATAAAATCACATTCAAATTCTGGCTGCTTGTCCCAAGATCATTCCACTGGACGAAGAGATAAGTGTCATTTGAAAATACATCCTTATGAAGTTATAAAAGACTAACTCCATTATTAAAGTGCCCAACTCAGATCTGTGATTACTTCCATGTTCTGTCCCACAAAAAGATTTATTATAACTATATGATCTGTCAGATTTTAATAAACCATCTGCTACAGTCAACAGAGAGGAGATTAAATCACAAACTAATGGTAACAAAGTATCATGCTGTTGAGTGTTGGGCATAGAAAAAAACAACCTAAATGTAAAACTTACTGTATTCTTGGCCACAGGCTTTAATATCTCTGGGCTATGAAATTTATATGAGTCACACAACATCTTATGTCAATTTTTTCCATGTTTATCATTATTGGTGCCAGTGGAAAAGGAGATAAATGAGCTTTACTTTGATGGAAAAGAATATGTCAAGTACGATTCATCAAATTCACATTCTCATTCAAAGTCAACACTTGTGACATTTTTGTCAGTAAAATCTTTTTTTTTGACATCTAATTCATTTCACTCCTGATCATATGACATATAGATTAGCATAATATGAATTTCATCAGCAATTATACTAACCTTTTTGTTTACTAGAAGTTAAACTAGAATCATATACTCTCTTTGTTGCTCAGTTTGTGGCTTTATCAGATTAATGAATATGAGCATACGGAGAGCAATTAGAAGCATGAATCCATTTGTAACGACATTAGCATATCAGCAATCTGAAATACAGTATTTCATCAATGATGAAACTAAATTACTGCCTGAGTGATTATTTTTGGGTGACTTGAAGAGCAAAAAAAGACGTGAAAAGAATTGTAATGTTAAGATTTCGTAGTACTTTATCGTATCCACTTGTGATTCTACTGATCCCAATATCATGACGCTTAATATTTTATGCTGTTTTATATCATATGTTTGTGACTTATAATACAAAAATTGTAGTATTTAAAATTTAATCCTAATACTATATTATTTCATCCACTGGTGACTTCACAGATGCCAATGAAATATGAAGTATGGCATTTATATAACCTTATTTTTTCATAACACATCCAAGGTGGCTGGCCTTTGTCTTGCACTGGGACTGCTGACCTATTCTCTGAGTAAGCTAGGGAATAAGTCAGTGTCAGAATTCAGACAAGAGTTGGTTTCTTCCTGGCTTGAGGATGTGATGAAAGAAGTGAGTACAGATAGTCATGTAATCTGATTTAAAGAAAAAAAACACACATTTTAGAGTCAGTCAGTGAAATGTCTTACCACAGAAATAGCTCATCACCACATTCATAAACAAATAGCCTATCTCAAAAATCTGTGTTTAGGAAATTAGTAAAAAACATTGTAAAATATGGAGAGTGAAATGAAAGGAAAATAGAAATCTTTTTTCAAATGTCTGTAATCATGTTTTGTTTTCTTGTCATTTTACTGTGGAGAAAAATAAATACTCTTAGTTCACGTAGAATCCAGCAATGTATCAGAAAACAAGTGGCTTCATTTTGAGTAAGTCGATTTGTTTGTGAGTATTGTGATATCTTCATTTTACCTCAAGAGACATTTGCTATATATTATAGCAGTTATAACAAAATTCACTTTCTGTAAAATTTTCTTTTATTAGTTATATAAAGATGACTATGTATAATATATGTATTTTATCATTGGAAAATCCAGACATTTTTAAAGTAACTCTTTGGGCTCTTTTCAAACACCTTCCCTCTCTTCTCCATATATAGGATAATTCAAATTAATGAGAATTAATTAAGTACTCAGAGAGAGTGTCATTTTATTTCAGTCTATTAGAGTTAAATTACCTGATTGTTATGCATAAGAACTAATAAGGTACTTGGATGTTTATTTTCTTTCACTTTGCAATAGATTATTATGAATTCAAAGTTAACTTATCATTAGAATCACTGCAAAATTCGGAGGGTGTCATTTATTTACATTGTTACTGTTTTCTTATTCTTGGAGTTGGTGATATTCAAAGGAGATCTAATCAGATTTAATATACATTTATTTTCTCTCTACAGGACACACCTCCGATGGAAAAGGTTTCCAAACTAAATGGTTTACTGTCGATGATTGGATCAGAACAGACCCTGATACCTGTAAGTACTGGATGGCATACTAAGAGGCAAAACTGTTGCCTTTGGTTCTCTAAATTTTAGGAAATTAGTAAAAGATCAAAATCTGAGCCTGGATATGTCTTGCAGCAGTTTGGCACCTTAACCATATCAAGATTTTTGTGCCTTAGCGGTAGATTCAAGCAATCTCACAAAAATATCAAATTCTTTTGGTATTACACTATTGCCCCACAGTTCTACATAATAGGTTGCACTATCAATTGAAATGAGTTGAGTGTCATAGGGAACTTCACCAAGAGAATCAAATTTTACAAATCATAATAATGGTTGCATGAGTTCATATTGTGTGTCAATATTTCAACACAAAAGAGTTGTAGTTGAATAATGTTTCTGCCAAGGAAAGTCCACTCAGTTTCTATGCTGTTGGAGGCCATTACTCTTTAAATAACAAATTTGAAATCAGACTCATCTCCTGCGATTGTGCAACACAGGTAGTCATCAACTTACAACTTATGCGACTTAAGACTGATCGACTTTACGACCATCTGGTCGGCAGGCATCACTCTCGTTTTTTTCACACCTGTATTTTATATTTTTGTATGTTATGCACATACATGTATAATAAATGATCTGTACTGTAGTTTGCAGTGTTTGACTTAAACCCTTTAAGATTTGAAAATTTAAAGAAAGATAAAAACCATGTCTAAAGAACAAAAATGAAATAATGAACTGAACAAATGTTGATAAACTATGACTTTACGGTGATTACAAAATCATTAGACAGCATAAGATACTTACAGTAATTTAACATGGGCCGATTTACGACCAGATCATTTACGACTGGTTAGTTGTAACCAAATGCAGTTGTAAGTCGACGACTATCTATATATCAGATTTAAGGAAACAAAGTAGAAGCATGAAACCTATGATTGTCATGCAATCTCACCTCAGGTCCAAGGGAGTTCCATGATGACAGGGAGTGACGTGAACGTGTCAGAGGTCATCACCATGGTATCAAAGGTCGTGGTCAGCCACAGTGACCTGGGCCTGCAGAACATCAGTGCCTGGATGCTGGGACACCTGTATCTGTCAGCCTGTGCTGTGGCTGAGAATAGATCAAGTGGTGAGAGAATTTGTTAAATCTGTAGTTTAAAGAAACAATAAAACAAAACAAAACAAAAACAAATGTGCATATTTCCTATAGGATCATATACATGAGAGTTTTGTAATGTTACTTGTATGTCTCATATATGTTGATAGAATTTTTTTTCATAGAAATGGCTTGAAATACAAAACATAGACAGTCAACCTGCAATTAGCAAACAAACACAAAATTCATACAATGAAAATTTGTGAAATAGTTTGAGTACCAATGCTCAAGCTTGCTTGGCTATGGTTAGAATTTTCATGATTAGGCATGATATATTTACCTTCATCTCATCTCTCAAATCGATGTCCATTGGTCTAGGTTTTAATTAGAATGACCATAATAAGGTAGGTGACATAAGATTTTTTTCTTATGATATAGCGCTCATGATTTAGTGTTACTTTTTAACACTGTACTTGTCACATACCATAATAAGGTAGGTGGCATAAGATTTTTTTCTTATGATATAGCGCACATGATTTAGTGTTACTTTTTAACACTGTACTTGTCACATATTCCTTGAATAATATCCTCATCATTATTATCCGTATAGGCCACGTCCATCTCATCAATTGCACTTGAGATCTATCAAATGGAACCAAGTTCCTTTACTGAATGATTTTCATTCAAACAGCTACCTACATATGCACAGATGTCATTTTAGAGAAGCAGTTTATATTTTCAGTTTTGTATTGCTTCCAGAAAATTGGAAAATATTTGGACAATATTTTACCAAAACCCAGAAGATCTTGTATATATAAAGGCAGGTAAAGCAGCAGATTGATAGCTTTTTCCTAATTTTTATTTTCTTTGCTTTATAGATATTAAGTTTCTTCATGGATAATGGACCTATTAATGGCCACATTCAAGGAAAGCTTAACAAGTTTATCTTGATGCTCTGTCAATGTGATGTCATTGTACAGACTAATCTTATAATTCTTTACGTTCACCAACATCTCCCTAAATTTCTCCTGAAGTTGCAAAACACATGTAACTGAGACCATTAACCTTCTCCATTCTTACTTCTGTATGGGATTCTGCCAATCCCATTACTAATCATTTTCAGATCACCTTGCCATCTCTTCATCTCCTTCATCTATGGCTGCTTTTTACTGTGCCTTGCAAAATGGTTTTTCAAAGACCTGAATGCACAAGACACATGACTGTACTATTTGAGTTTTCTCTTTTGAACACATGACCATACCATATCAGCTTTTGCTCTAGCTGTATTGTTTTCCATCTACTATCAGTGCCACCAAATTTTGGCTACCTGCCAGAATCAAGCATCCTGAGAGCTGTTGTAGATTTTCTGTTGGAAGCTGGCAGATTAGGTATAGATATAAATAAGATAATTTTTGTAGAATATGTTTGTTTTGTGTATCTTGATGAGTGCATTGATCATGTTATCATTTATATACTCTATTTATATGTATGCTCATCTATTCACTTAAAAAAAAGAGTCCATCCCAGAATGTATGATCTCTCTCGGAATATTGTTTTGGTATAAATACATATATTTGTGACTGTTTTTTGCTTATTATTTCTTGTAGCAGGGTAGCTTTTCACAAGGAAACCTTAATGCATTTGAATTTTTATTTTAATATTTACAAAGCAAACTGATTTGTGGTTAACTTAGCAAATTCTGTTATCTATTTCTTTTATTTCATTCATGGACTATTTCCATTCAGACAGCTTCTGACAGAGGTTTTAATCATTATAAAATCCAGTGTTTAAAGCTTTGAACTTTCAACATTTGTTTTCTTCATTTAAACCATTAAAATAAAAAGTTTAAATCATGTGACATATTGCTGACTAAGCTGCTATCTAGCCCCAAGAAGATGTGACTACAGCACTTTTTTCAGATCTTTTCTTGTATGTAATTTCACATGCAGCATATTAATAATAGTCATACCTGTATTGTCAAATTATTTCACATTTGTCATTGTAGAATTATCTGAAAACAAATCATTTCTTTCACAGGTCCTGAGTCTGTCCTGTGTACTCATGTTGTTGCTGCTCTGGAGAGTTTAAAAGTGAAAACTGCATTGCCCCCCATCAACTGGGCAGGCTTGTTGTCCCCATTTATGAGAGTCAATTATGGTTAGCCATCTTAAAATCTTGAATTTTATCACATAACTTCCTAGGAAGGTGGAGCACATCTATGTTGACAGGGTTGAATCTTAAAATCCTTTGTATGTTTTTTGTCAGTGATTCATTCAATCTTCTAGATTAACTAGACTGAACACACATATGTCCATCCTGTTGTCCCTGTGATGTTACATGTGAAATCACCAACCTTGATCAGTTGTGAAAGCCACTCATCCACACTGTTACAGAGATCTGTCTTTACCTAAAAACATAAATTGCAAATTGCCTGCTGTGAGCATTTGACATCATTTAATTTCTCGGTACTGTGGTTATAATTCTTGAAGTCACAAGACTTATATATATTTCATTCACATCTTTCAGTTCTCATAAGAATTATAAACCTTGTCACTTTGCCAATTAAAAGAATGTATTGCTACTCACCTCTCATTGAAACTATTTAGTGTTCCATGTAACACTAACTTTTAATATTTAGGTCTTCTCTGAAAGTCGTCATTTTGGTTTGTATCTATCTTTAGAAACTTTCATCTTGTTATATATTCCATGGCAATCACAGATCTTAGTCAATCGGCATTGAGATCATTTAATTCAGTTTTAAAACATATTGAAATGAACTTCTCTGTATTGTCTTCACTTTTTAAGGAGAAAGGGTGCAGACACTAAGCTTGGAGATTGCAGCCTCTCAGATTGGATCATCGTCAAGTGCTGCCATATTTTTGTCATCTTGGCTGACCCCTCCTCTTTTCACATCATTGCAGGTTTGAGACACCCAGATATAGCTGGTGTTAGAAAATAGGCACTCAATATAAGAAGAGAAGCTCCAAATTATCACATGTTCCTTGAATATAGTAGAATTCCATCAGTTCAACATTGAAAGTAAATCATGTGATCTTGAGTGAAATATACGTTGTCTGTAGATATTGTGGTATTTTTGACATGGATCTGTTTACCTATGAATTTCTCTTTTTCAACATATAACAAACTGAAAAAACAATTTTTATGATGCTCACCATGAACATCCTGTGTATTGAGAAAAGATAAAAACATGGATTTTATTTCATTTTTCTCATTCCACAAGTACTTCAAATCCACTCCTGGTTGGTTTCTCCCATTGATCTATTTTGATTTTTTTATCTTATCAACATCTAGCCAATATTATTTTGAATATAATGGCTCAGGATGTTAATTAAAAGGCCAGAGAATGAAAAGGCATTGAGCCCCAATTCATTCTGGTTTTAGATCATTTGCACTAAAAGTCTGTTTTGATTGTAAGCTACTGTTCTTTGTGGCATGAAATCACAAACTTGTTCATAATTTTATAAAAATTTCTCGAATTTCAAGACAGAAGTTACAAAAACAGCAAATAACTCAATTAATGAATGAGTAGAAACAAGAGATAATATCTAAAATTTGTACATTACATCAAGAGCATCAAATTTTCAAGCTGTTTGATTCTTTGTTGTGGCAAGCTAAGAAAAAGTATGATATAAATAGGACTATTGCCTTATTCAACACAAATTTATAGTAACATGTTTTACCATTGACAGGTGGAAATGTTTTAGTTTTATTCGATGATGATCAAAACTTAATTTATATTTTTGTTTAAGTCCTCCACACAAGTGACCCTGCATCACTATATGCCAGAGATCATCAAGTTTATATCCCCTGGTGTGCTGAGGCTGTACTTGGAGCGCAGTTGTCTGCCAGCCTTCACAGAGCATAGCAATGCTGACATCCAGCTGTCCATTCTGCAAGGTTTGAGAGATGCCCTGGCAGTGGATGACCCCCCTGATGCAGTCACTATGATACTGCATGAAACCACTGGCCAGGTGTATCATGTATTACAGGATGGATTTAATGTGAGTTACAGCCATCTGTTGATTGTTTTCATTATATGGTAATGAAAGTTAATTATCTCTCCTTGTTTAATAACTGACCACATATCATCACTGCAAAATTAAATCAAATCTTTTTTTTCACTCATATTGTAGTCCATCTTGCATTATTCTATAAATATCTCTTGGAAATGTTCATTTAGAATGCATGAATTTGCTCTGCGATCTAATGACGCTTGATCACTAGTTTCAGAATTCTGGCATGCAAACTGTGTATCTGCAAGGGGAGGTGATAGACTGCTGTTTACCTTGATGCCATTTATTTTGCATGTGACAAAATTGTGATATCCATGTTAAAGAAAAAAAAAAAGTTTAAATGAATTAAAATATTTACATATATCTATGGTTCATACCAATACTAATTTAATCAGATATTACATTAGAGGATTGAAATTAGGCCTACACGTTACTCAGTTACTGAGTGGGAAGTAGTGCCAAGTGGGAAATAGTGCCAGTTGTATGATTTTCATCTGTCAGCCAGTCGCTGAGATTGGTCAATGTCCAGACCTTTGAACACATTGGGCTGTTCAAATGCCCACTTCACTCAAGTGTTCTCTTGTATTTTCAATAACTCTGCCTTGTCACATTTTTTTCACCTTTCTCCTCTCCTTTATCGACTCCACTTTGTTTCTACACTGAAACATGCCCCACTTATACTAACCCACATCTCATTAGACTTCAGGTGCTGTCTGTTGTGAGACGTCAGCGCAGATGTTTCTTTCGTGTGCTCACCATAATAAAATGTAAATAAGGCAAGGTGCATGGGAGAAATTACACAAACTATAAAGTGAACAAATCTATGCTGTATAAATATAAACAATACTGGCAGTAGATTTCAACACCAAAAATTTCTGAAAGATATGGTATGAGCTCTATTTATAACTTCACATCAACCCATATGTCCACTTTATCTTCACGAACAAGGATAGCAAAGTCTTGCAGTGAATTTTAAAACATCTAAAGTCTATTTAGGTAGAACTAACCAACACACATGGTAGAAGGTAAAAAAAAAAAAATGTCTGATGAGAATGTCAGCCATTTGTGTTAGACTGCATTGATGCCATAAAAATCTAGATCTGATTTGGACATTAAAAGCGATGAAGCAATCAACATTATAAACATTAAAGATCCTCTCTGGACCACTAGGAAAACATGACTACATGGCCCTGATATAGGCCTCACAATATTGAAAACTGTGTAGATAGCAGGTTACGACATAGAGTCAGTGTGCAACTGACCAGCCCATTATATATCTGCATCATGCACAGTAAACCGTGTAAGTGGTAGACAGAAAGGTGGTCACAAATTGTATATCTGCACTCCTAAATGAAATCTCAGTACCAGAGGCTGTTAAATATGCCTATTTATGACCAAAGTGTAAAAAGACAAGGCTCTGGACAACTTGTAGGAACTCAAAAACAGTTTTTTTTCCCTCTTCTGTAAAGCTATCTATTTTGCACCCAACGGTGATGATGTGTTTTGCCTTTATATAATGACCCACCTGTACTGTATTATATTACAGCATGAGAACACAGGCCAGCTAATCATTTGTTACATGATGTATTTAATGAGAGTCAGAACCACATTCGGTTTCACTTGTACCTGACAGTAACCTGCAAGATGCAATGTAGCCACCTTTGGCTTAATAGTAAACTGAAGCAGCCTTACAAAAACATCAGATTGCTTTGATAATAGCTCATGAACTCTTTCCAAAAACTTCAGAATTATTTGTGCTAGAACATTTAAAAACTTGGATTTTGTCTTCCTTGAATGTGGAAGAGCTTACAGGAAAGGCAATCTACCAGTTAGATATTTGGAAATGTGAATACCTCAGATCAGCATGGCTATTTTCTGACATAGTGTTTATGACACGAGATCAGTTTTTCGCTAAATTTTTTAGAAATGGAAAATTTTATATCAACTGACAAGAGTCTCTGTTCAATTTTAAGGTGAACAGTATAGTTATGATTCTCAATATGTCTGCTGTAAAAATTTCAGAATTCCAACATAATCTTCAATTTCATTTTATTAGAGTAATTTTACTCCACTGGTCAAACAAAATATATATAATCTAGCCCGAATAGAAAGTTTTGCTAATTCTTTTGCAGGTGCAAATTCTCCAGGCCATGGCAGAATGTCTTATCCAGGTACCAGATGATATCGTAGATTCTATTATTGATGCGGACTTTGCAGATGGTACAACACAGATCAAGGGCTCATTTGTGCGATGTTATCTTGTGGCTAATGGGAAACAACCCTTGTCTTTGCTGAACTTCATGGTTGATGCTTCTTTCAACACTGATTATTGGTAAGGTTTTGCTTATGTTGAACCAATATATCTTTGTTAGTGGGAGATACACTGCTACTGCAAGTAAAATATGACAGTGCTGAAGATACTTAATGAAAATTGTAGCTGTCAGTATTCAGCTATTTCTTGTTTAGTTAAATATGTCAAATAAAAATTTATCTTCTCTGATTTTGTTTTACAGTTGACCATTTGTGAATTTCAGTTCTCTTGTATTACTTAGTATGGTAGAATAAAAATATTTGTTCAGATTTAGATATTAGTCACAGCATACTCTTATTTACAATGAAAACTCTGTGGACGAGAAATGTTCTGGTAGTTCGCAATGAAAGCCAAGAATATTACAGAACTGAGGCAGATATCTATGTGCTTTTAGGCATGTGCAATGTTCAAGACAACTTCTGTTTTATAACTGAGCAGTCAAACTGTAAAGACAATTTTTGTTTTCTCTTCTCTTTTGTAATACTTGACTGCTGCTGAACATTGCCTTCATGTTATGAGTGAAATGTTGTTTTCATATTATGAATAAAGTGTTGTTAAGCTTACTGTATCCATAAACTATACAGGGATCAGACTATGGGAATGCTGTTGTTGATTCACTGCTTGACAGCCTTCTCCAAACAAAAAGGTGAGACGTCACAGTTGACAACCCGTCAGCAATGGTTGGTGGAACTCTTAGGCCACACCCATAGCATTGTGACTGGTGCTATGCCATTGGCCAGCACAGCCCCTCCAATGGACAAGGTACATTAACTGTGAAATGCATGTCATGAATTCTCGCCCTTGTCACTGCTATGTGATAATGATAGGAGTTACTTTCAACACTTTTGGGAAAAAGCTGTTTTGGGTGTTATTTGATGAGTTATGCTATTATAACTCCCTACAACAATTATGTAACTCTATTGATGTATTTCTTTGTTAGCGACATTATCTGATTGCTCTCAGGCTCAGGAATGCCATGAGATATCAGTTGTATTTTAAGATATTAGAGGAGAACCCACGGCCTTCGTGGGAGATTTTTTAAATATAGGTCAAACTGATACAAGCCTGCGACTTAGAGTGCATGGCAAGTGTGCAGACCTTGGTGTTGGTATTTTGGATGATTAAACTGAATGTTAATAAAAAAAAATGTGTTTGATGTTTTGAGGTCATTCTGTCAAATGTACAATTTGTATCAAACACTCTGACGAGTTTATTATTCAATTGTTGTTGCCTTTTTAGAATAATGTCAAACATAGTAATTTTTTTTTCTATTTTATGCAAATAGGAACAAAGATCTTTATGCAACAATATAGTGTGCCAAATTTCATATGCAGCAGTTTTCAAAAATCCATAAGCCTTTTATGGGTTTTGCTGCAGATTTATAGTAGAGAAGTCTGACATGTACCATTTTCATGGAGCAGTGAAATTCCCTTTTTAACATGCACTGATTCTCAAGTACAGAACCAACTGTGTCCTAAACTGGTACGGTCTATGGCTCTTCATTAGGTTACTCATGAAAGAAGGTTTAAACAAGTGGGAATATTTTGCTGTAAGAGATTGGAACACAATCTTTAGAAACCACATATACCAGCCAGGCTACAGTTCACATTACAAGCATAACTTGAACTAGTTCTGTATGTCCTGAATGCGATATGTAAGATATTCTCACAAAATGAATAAAATAAAGATCATGAAATAAATAAAATAAAGAGCTCATAATGTGTTTGAAAGCCCAGCCTTTGAAAATTCGTCTGTGTGGCTTGTTCAGTCTAAGTGATTTTGAGCAGAAATTTTTCATTTTCAAAAATTATTTATCACCATAATTACAGTGTGAAAAATATGAGAAGCCATTTCACATTTAGATCAGTATTCACAGCTTTAGTTTCATGAAGGTGTAAACTTTCAGTGCAAATGTGGATGGTTGAATTTTGAAGTTCATTTATTTTAACTTAACACAAATGCTGACATTTTAAAGGTATCCAAAAATAGAGATCCTACTATTTGCAACTTTCCTAAATCTTGGATATTCTGTTAGTTGCTTAAAACCGAAAAACTACAGTCATTACAAGACTCTTACTGGTCACTGCATTGATTGGATAACAGACAGCCAAATAAATGTTCTAGGATTTCTTGGCTTTGAAAGGATCATATCTTGCCTTCTATCTTCATTTTGTAACAGGTAATCAGCTACGTGGTGAATGTGGTGACGTGTGCTATCCTGACCATGACCTACCCAGTGTACTCCGACACAGAGTTGTGGGGTCTTAGTGTTAAGTTGTTCAATTCACACACTGTGGAGAAGGAGATCTTAACTGGGGAGACATCCTCAACCTCAGGGCAAACAACTGGTTCTTTGGAGATGCCAGATCTGGATCAAATGTATGCCTATCTGGCAAAATATCTGCCAGCTGTTGTGGATGTCTTGGCCAAAAGACCATGGGATATTATTGTGCCGAAGGTATGCAATAAATATTACAATGCATTTGCATTGCTTTGTAAAGTACCTCATACTATTGCTTCATTTCTCTCATTTTTTCTTTTCCAATCAAGTCACATTCATTTTGCAGTAATAGGCTCTAGTGATGATTTTGATTATGATCATGTGATAATTAATTCATCAGGCTGTCACCTCGGGTTACAAGTCTTGCATGTCCAGTGCATATAAATATAATGAACAGATCATCATCGGTCTTATCTAGCACTGTATTTCTTGCTCTCAATGAGATTGTTTTGGAAATAAGTTATGAAATTCACACTTTACTTTTATGTAATGCCAGGACATGTTGGAAAATTCTGGTGATAATAATTCTGGGCTAGTAATGAATTGATCCCTAAATGTGTAAGAGATGGATATGCATCTTTTGAAAACAGAAATGGTGAGATGTGTGACAATGACTCTTAGCATATTCATGATACCCTTGAGGAGGGACAGACTCATTATATCAAAGACATGAAGCTTCATCCTTGAAACTGAAATCATAAGGCAATCTAGCCTATTTCACTCCATTCTATCTGACATAAGAATCAAAGGCAAGATCTGAGAACACAGAAACGTTTCAAATTTAAAATAAATATTGTTAATTCCAATCCATTTTAAACTGCAAAGATGCATTTGAAACCAACAGAAAATTTTAAGAAAAGAATTCATTCTATAACCTACTATCTGACCCACAAACAATGAGTCACTGAACATTTTGTGCAGGCTACAGCAGAATTAACAGGGTAAAGCTCAGAGGTTTTGCTACATCATGTGCATCAGTTTCTTTGTTTGAATGGAAGAAGGAATAGTAATAATCAAAAGGTCAGCAAAGGGATGTTATTTTTTGCCAGCCAAATTACTTCCCTTTGCCAGACAGTGGCTTTTGAACAAGCAGTTTACATGTGACGAGAGAAAAAAAAATCATTATGATAAACAAATCTGAACATTTCAATGGTGTTTCAGAAATTTTTCCACAATTAAAGATTTTCTTTCTTTACCCTGCTTGTTCAGCAGCCCCTCTGATTGGCAAAGAGAAGTAATTGGTTTGGTTAAAAATGGTCATCATTACAGTTACTTACAACAAAGTGCTCTCTTCTTTGTATGCTATGTTGTAGACTCGCCTTTCAGCCACCTGCAGACAGTTTTTTTTGTTATGTATATAAATGAACTCACACAAAAACATGTATTATGATTTTGTTATGTCTCATTTTTCGCCAACAGATCATTGATTGGTTCTTGACCGTATTCCAGTCGAGAGAAGCAACCGCTGAATGCAAGCAAACACTTCTTGGTAATAACTTATTTCAGATTCACCTTATATCTGCATGTATTATCCTTTTTTTTTTTCCAGATGCTTATGGTCAATTGGACCTTATATGCCCTTGCTAATTACATTTCTCTCATTTATACGTGTAAAAACTTGAGTTTCTGTGTTGTGATACACAATTTGAGAAATTGTATAACTGATACCACTCTAAGAGTATCTAAAGATAGAAAGAAGTCTGCATACAAAAAATATTTTCAAATGTGTTACAAAATATTCATATAACTAAGGGTAAGCCAGAGGAAACTCTATGTAGCCTACAGTTTTTTGTGTGTAATCTATGTAACTAAGTGAACTGGTAACACAGTTAATGAGTGACAATTTTCCTTTTATGCTCTTTGCCAACTTGAGGATTTTATATTCATATTGAGTATATAAAACAACTGTTCCAGCTGTAGGGATGTATTTTAACTCTAGAACTGCGACCCAGCCTAAGGGCTGCAACGCCCTGCGGCGCGCCTTGCCGGCTTGTCAATCTGCATCGCCGGCGCCAGGGTGTTTGTTTTGACTATAGAGACTCCTCCTTGGCTTCAGAGTGACACAATGCAGGCCCAGATTGACCACCATA
>JBCEWB010112062.1:0-11776 GCA_039654565.1 Peronia peronii
AAGACAGTCGAGGAGATGCAGAATCAGCATACTGCAAATAACTTTGTTACGCATCAAACATCTGCACTGTGGTGAACTTAGTATTGCCACAAGAAACCATATATTCAGTAAGGTGCCTGTAACGAAGAGTGACATTTGAGTATAACTTTCGACCCTCCTCCAGTGGACATACAGGGCATAGTATACTCTCATTTCAAATGACTTTGTTTTATTGGATGACTCTGTTGAATTGGATGAATCATTCATTTTGTAGTCCATTGGTGTGACAGAGTTAATGAATATGGTCAGTGAGATGACTGCACTTATAAAAGTTAAATCTTATTTTTGGCTGAAGTAGGTGGCTCCTCTTTTAATGTTTACACATCGATTTGCAGGCATGTTTAACACAATTTTTCATAACGGATGGTTATAAGAGTACATTATATGGTATCCTTTTATGCAGGGAACATGAACAAAGTGTCTACCACAGTCAGGAACAGAGTGTCTACCACAGTCAGCTTCTGTAAAATTTTATGTGCTCAGTTGCAGCAGCAGAACTCAACAGTAATTTCCAGGAATGCATTCACAGTATGTTCTACACAAGGCACTTTAGGATGAAATTTAGAAGAAAAAAAAACCGGCTTTTGAGGAGCTGATTACTCCTTGGACTGCACTGTGGTAAATGTGACAAGCAATACTGATAATAATATCACCATACCATTGGTCGTCAGATGACATGACTAGTTTTTTTTTACATCTAGCCTTTCAATCCCAAATGTAGGATTCATGCGAATTAAAACGTGTGCCTAAACAAAAAAAAATGAAGCAGTTTTTTAAAAAAATTTTACAGGAATGTTAGGTTCTCTGCCTATTCTTGAATCAATTTATATTCTGCAAAAGATCTTTAACATATGTAACGCACTCCATTGTCTGAGAAGACTAGACATCGGGCTGTCCGACCCAGCAAGTCTTTGGCCAGTGAAAAGAAACGGGTTCTAATCCTTCCCATTCTAACAGTAGAACTCGTTCCTGCAGCATTTTAATCGAGAGGCAGACGCCTAACCTCTACACCAAAGAATTCTAACCGCCCCTCCCTTCCTTTTCTTTGCCTCTTTCCCTCCCCCCCCCCCCACCCCACCCCTCTCCCCCTCTCCCCTGCCATGTAATCTACAATTGTTCTGTTTCTAGTTGATAACGATAGAGGCCAGCTGGAATTAATTGTGTCACACATTATAACTTTGACACAAGTTTACCACAGAATAAATCAGAGCTTCACCGTGCCAAAATGGTCAGTGTGAGCTGTTTTGAGAATAAGCACAAAATCCGCTTTTTGCTCAAGGGAGGCTAACAATCTATTATAAAAGAGCAATGTGGCAGAGGACATTGAAGCATTAAACTCGAGCAACAAAATAATAACTAATAAATTAGGTTACTTGTATAGCATTGATAATGCCTCAAAACCTCAGACTTTAAACGATTACAGAATGAGCCGTCACCATAGATCAATTCCAGAAAAAGAAGAGAACACACTCGGTCTCACACCGAAACTACAACCATGAATTATGCCGAAAACAGTCCTGACTGAAGAGTAGGAACCAGTTTGGCACTAATGTTTGCAGATGGACAAAGTGAAATTGGACGACCAAACCTGGCCTTGATAAACAACATCTTTCTATATCAAGCAACCAATCAACGACAAGAGACCAATGTGTAGGAAGATTGAGCCATTCCACTTGAGAAAAGACCAGAGATGCAAGAAATAAATGATTAAGAAAAACGTTCAAAGAACTATTAACTTTTTTCACATTTCTTTATCAGCTGATTCTTGGCCTGTCTGACTATTAAGTTGGAATCAGTTTTCACAAGCCAATACTTTACTGATAAAAACTATGGCAGTATTACTAGACTGATAAAATCGCGAGACTGTATGCACGATAGTGGTCTCTCATATTATCTTGGGCAAACACATTTTAAGTATTACTGACGTCAATGACAACTTGTTTGAAGCATTGTAGCATGTTGGAAAAATGACTTGTTTTGAGCCCTTAGCATTTTACTACATATCCTTAATATACTCGTCGATTGACAATCGTTGTACTAACAGACAAGCTGTTGATATCGATGTAACTGATTGGTTTAGCTGATTAAACTCTGCTGAAACTTTCCTGTCGTTAAGAGGCACTTCTGTATAAATAACACAAGCTGGTACTGCTCGTGACATTGGCGAATGATCACAACAGTTTATGGATACTGTTTTGGTAACATAAGATACAGTCACCTGTAAAAACGTGACATGTAGAAAGTGCTAGCAACTTTAAGCATGGCAAATTCAATTAACACCTTTACACAACCCAACGGTCACTTAATGCTGTAAGCTTATATTTGAAACAATGAATCATGGAGAAGTACACTACAAATAAAGGATAGACAGGAGTCATTTTAGATGGCTACAGTTTCGCCTCGACCGTTCAACTACATCGACCTAAAAATGACGTTGTATGTACACACAACACATAATGGTCCAGCCAGATGTACAACTAATGCCGAAATACTCACTCTTGTCAACATTGTGTTCAAGCCACGCCCACAACCACGAAAAAGAAGGTGAGTGAAAGTTACAGAAATATTTGATGAGACAAGAATGCAAGAAGAGAGGAACCGCTTGAAAATGCAAGCAAACTGGTGTGCTGTGAAGCTGTCGGATCGTCTGAGCTGGACTACACTGAGGTGAACTGCTCAGAGATGCTGTATACAGAAGGCAACTGAAGTCGAGACCCAAGTTTCCCCATTCAATAGAGGCGGTCAAGGTGGCACTAAATGACTAGACACAACCACTGATTCAAAGGACGAACACATTAGCGATCCAAATAGTAAAATTGTGATGTTTACCCGTGAATTCAATTTAATATTTCTATGCAAGGCTAACGTGTATGCCGATAATGTTCAAGTTTTTCCTGCCTTTTTTCATCAGCTGTATACCATTCATGGTTGGAAAAACGCTTTTTACGTCCCACATGTATTTTTTCTTCTCCCTGACAAAACACAGAAAACTTGCTCAGCCATGCTATGCCAACAGACTGAAATCTGTGCCAACCGTGACCTGCAACTGAGGGTGAATGTCACACACGTTGATCTGAAAATCAGCATGCACAACGCAGTCCTTGAATTATGGCCGGATGTGAGCATTAAGGTTTAACAGTTTCATCTCGTCCAACCATAGTGGCGGAAAATTCATACTCTCAGCTTGACAACTGAATACAAGGCTGCTGATACAGAAATGTCATCCTGGCTGAAAAGTCATTTGATCTTTATGCTCTTCCACACGCACAGATTGAGAGCTATTGTGCCTTCAGCACCAAGGATGACGCTTTGTCCGATTCAAGAAGTGATCAGGTCAAAGACTATCTCCGGAAAACGTACATCCACCCTGACGCAATGTTCCCACAATGCATTTGGACGTGCCAAGGCATCGAAGGATGAACGACAAATGCCTGTGAAAGTTTTCATGAACACTTTGGACACCAGTTCAAAAGTCCCGTCCCAAGTATTGTTGCATGTTCAGACCATCTGTATCAGAACAGGACAGAACAAAATTGAAAATAAAGGCATCTCTAAGACTTGTGCCAAGAACCAAACAGCAGTTGAAGACGAGACAAAAAGAGAAACGTTTGCTCGAAGACTAACCTGTCAAGTAGAATGGAGTATCGGGTGTTTGTACAGAATTCTTGTTTCAAAATGTTGCCTATCCGCCTGTAAATAGTTTGCTTCAGCGTACCGTTTTATCCACCTTGCATCCAAGTCTTTTGGCATTAAACTTTAACATCATCATCCTGCTCAAAATCCCACATTCACTTCCCTGTGGTGAGCAGGGGCAAACGAATATCATGCTATTGATATTTGGCGAACAGAAGAGGTCTCAATCTGAATACAGGTATTCTGGTAATCCAGTTCAATGTCATAAATTGATAATTTGAAATGCTCAAAACAAAGTGGTTTAAACGATTTCTCCAATCCTTCAGTAAATCAATGATGCCATAACCTTTTTTGTCTTTGTGTCGTCAGCACAGAAATTGATGTGTCCTCGACTTTCTGTCATTTTTGGCTATTGTTGCCTGAACAATTAACACTCTGCCTGTGTCACAGTTTTTCGCTCGTTCCTTAATCAAGCTTGTTGTTATTTCTGTATGTATTTTCTGCCTTTTGTCGGCCAATAATTAAATGTTAGCGTACCACGACCATTCTCTTCTTTCATCAAATCTTAATTAACTACCCACATATTCAACTATAACTTTCCACATTATTTTAAGACAATCTATTGGCATACATTTATTGTCTAAAAACGGCATCTTTTGAACTACTGATTTAGAGTAAAATGATCCTTGTTTCCCTCAACAACTCTATGGTGCATGCAGTAAGAGATGAACCAATCAAGAACATGAGTGAAAAGGTCAGTCCATTTGTCTGAAGCCTGAGATTCATTTTGATCTGATATTTTAAAATCCTTCCCCCCAGCCGTTCCCTCCCCGTAAACAATCACCTTCTTCCCTCTTTTCTCTTCCTTTTTTGTCTCTTCCTCTCTTCTATCCCTCTCTTGTTCTATCGGTTTCTCTCGTCTTCTCTCTGTATGTGTCGCTCCTCTGGCTTCCATTCTCCCTAGTAATTTCCATGTACTTTTTCTTCTATTTCACAGAGTGTCCCTGAAGCCCAGCTTGGGCCTGCTTCCTGAGCGTTCCTGCCAGACTACCATAGAGCAGTGTCGTCGAGAGACGCGTGTCTTGCATACGTACGATGTTAGACTGGGCCTGAACGATGACATCTGTGTCAGGTATTCAGTCCTTCCAGGAGATCTTCAGGAGTTGTATGAGACAGATGATGTGGAAATGCCTGAGCTTTTAGATGTGAAGCTCGTATACGGTTCAGGTCTCCCTAGGATGAAGAAGGATTGGTAGAACGGCGGCCTTGTATACCCTGAGCTTGGCGGATTGTTTGATACTCTCTTTCCCACTCCAATACTCTAGGGTGTCCGAATAGAAAGACATGCCTCTGCATAACGTCTCCCTCAGTATCTACACTCACGTAGATCTTAGATCGTGCTTTGAGGCACGTAAAGTTGTCCAAGGTTTTCAGGGTTTCTCCCTCGACAGTGATGCTTGGTTCCAAGTACCGCTTTTGTGGTGCAGGCTGAAACAGGATTTGGCCAGTCATGAAGTTTCTGCAGAATAATGCGACTCGCTCCATGCTCTACTGCATTTCTGTTCTGTGGCGGCGTTCAAAGCGCAGTCGTCAGCGAACAGGAGGTCGGGGACCCAGTCTGCTAGAGTGATTTCTTATTATTTTGATTTCTCCACTGATTAGTTCATTGATTGAATAACTGGTTGACTAATCATATTTTTTTTATTTATTGAGTGAAAATTTGATCACTTGTGTTTTTTTTTATTATTAATTGACCAAATTGATTAAGTGACTTGTTGACTGATTGAGTACATTACCGACTGACCATAAAGTGACTGATTGATTAATTGATAGATTGTTTGATCTGGTGATTAATTAGTCCATGATTGATTGACTTATTTTTATTTATTGATTAAATTATTGATTGGTTATCTATATTTGCTAATGCAGGGCTTGTTGTGAGTGAATGTATAGTTTCTAATGCCTGGTGAGTATGGTCATTGCAGTGTTTGCAGATGAAATGCCCTGTAATTGTCTGATCTCTCTATGGTTTTTTTTGTTTTTGCTCGTTTGTATCTTTGGGTTCTGTCTCGCATTTTCAAAGACTGGTTTAGACAACATAACTTTGTCAGGCAGAAGATCTGCCTTTCACTGCCCAGCTAGGAAATCAAAAGAGGTTGCCAAATAAAACAAATGCATAACTGGGTGAACTCGGAATAAAAGATGCATTCTTGTGTGCCCGTCAATGCTTAAACAGTCGCTTCATGTGATCCGGGTACCATAAATGAGTTAACAACAAGCTGAGACAGAGTTATCAACGACAAGTAGAAACGGCAATATGCAGCTGCGCCTATTTGTAAATAAGATTAACCAAGTAACTAAACAATACAAAACAGTACACTATAATATTACATAAGCCAAATATGATATAAGCCTAACATAAGCCTAATATGATATAATCTTATATAATACAATATAATATAATATAACATAATATAATATAATAATTATAATATATGAAGACAGACATAGAGATTGATGGTAAAGAACTGGAACAGATGGCAAAATGTACAGACTTAGGCCAGCCAGACTACAGAAGATGGAAAAAGTTGTGGAGAATTAAGAACACGTATTGGAATAGCAAAATCGTGTTTCACATCCATGAAATCAGTGTTAACATCTAGACACATCTCCTTCGAACTGAGGCTGAGACCTGTGAAGTGCTGCATATATTCGGTCTTGCTGTTGGGGTCTGAGACTTGGACTCTGAACAAAAATCTGAAGAAAAAAAATAGAGGCCTTCGAAATGTGGACATTCAGACGTATGGGAGGGATTAGTTGGACAGAAAGAAAAACCAACAAACTTCTGACAACAATTCAAAAAAGGAAATGACAATATTATGGTCACATCAAACGACACAGTGCCATCTGTAAGGATAGACTGGACGGGAAGATCGAGGGAAAACGAGCGAGAGGAAGACAGCGAAGAATGTGGACGGATGACATCAAGGACTGGACGAATCTGTCTATGGAGGAATGCACTAGAAGAGTGGAAGACAGAGAGAGATGACAAGTCATTTCACGTCAACCTCGAAAGAGACGACACAGAGATAGACAATATAACATAACATAGCATAATATAATATAATATAATATATCGAGGCAACCGTCTGCAGGTGGATAGAATATATATTTAGGATAGCATAATTGTAACAAGTAATGTTCTATCTGCATGAATGTAGCAATAAGTATAGACATATTATGGCAAAGTATAGCACTATTAAATACTATTAATACAATTAAAATATGGAATTCCAATAAATCGGAACCCGGAGAAGACATTTTAAACGAGGTGACCTAACGATTGTAGACGTTTAAACTCCAGCACAGCGCGAGGCTGAACCGATTCTTATCATTGCCTGTTCTCACACCGTATACAGTCGCTGAAACCTATAAGGGAAACGACAAAATGGTCTTTTCCCTCGAGGACGACATAATAATCAAGTTGGGCTTTTCGTTTTCTCATAAAAGTTCTGCCTTTTCTGACTATAAAAATAGCAGTAAAAAGTGGATATTATATCCATGGACATTCAACGGATGACCAGGCCTAATGTCAGCCACAAGTTTGCTCCCTCTGGTCTATATATGCAGTGCTAGCTTGTCATTGTTTGACCGGATACAGGTAAAAGATGCATACAACACTTGATTATGACACTTTGTAGGAAAATCTTGAGCCTGAATACCAGGGATGGATAGTGGGTGACCACAAATTAGACTCACAACCACGCAGAATAACACTACGTTTTCATCAGGTTTCTTTATAAGTTCGGCCTCCCACAAAGAGCTAAATTCTCTATTATATCTACTGCTTCAGAGCACAGTTGTGGACTATTTGCCTTACTTAAGATCAAGACAGTCTTGTTTTTTAAAACAGAGAGCGATATGGAAGCCACCTATGGGCCTTCAAGAATCCGGAAGTGACTATGGAAGCCCTTACCTCGATGAAATATCTGAACAGAAAGCCGGGAAAAAGCAAAGAAAAGACACAGAAGTCATGGAGAGAAGGGCTAATATCAGACAAAAAGCTGTTTTAGACGCCTCCATGCGAAATCTCCTCATTAAAAAAAAATTAAAGGTATTTTTCCTCAAACCCAGATTTCAGTTATTATCTTGCTATCTTCTTTTTTATTTCTCGACCGATTCTAACCAAATTTGGTACATATCATTTTTACAACAAGGCTCTGCCTCCCCCCTTCTCTCTCTCCCCCCCCCCCCCCATACGCTTCCCATTCTGTTGGTCAGTTTTGGAGAAAAACATGTGTTTTTTTTTTGTTATGAAAAAAGAAAAAAGGACGAAATGTGAAATTTCACTACATGGCATTTTCAAAACTTTTACTACAAAATCTTTGCTTTTTGCATTTAAAGAGCTAAAAATAGGCAATGGTGTAGACAATATGACGTTACACAAGCAAATGACCAAGTTTCATCCACTTCCTTTGATATCTGCTGGAGAAGATGGATTTCAAACCCAGCATGTAAGAAGAGACAAAGTCTAAGACGGTGGAGTTTTCATGATAACTGTTCGAACTAATTAGGTCTTTTTTTTAATTTAAAAAAAATGACTGTACGATCTCGATGGAAACGTTCAAAACACACAAACAAACATATGTATGTTAACTGTTTTTTTTTCAAGGAAAATTCGAATCCCCAGATTTCTGATCCTGACTCCTCCCTCTCCCCCCCCCCCCCGCCCCTCCCCCACCTCTGCAGTGGCTCTGTGGTTTGGCGTCTGCGTCAAGGAGAAAACAGCTCATGGCAGTGAGGCCTGGACCAACTCGCGAGTCCTCCATTTGGGGATGGAAATGCACAAAGATCGAAAAACCTGCATTTTTTTCAGTGACTTAACGGTCCCCTGGCTTCCTCTGGGTAAGGAAGCCCGACGTCTAGCCTACTCGGATAAGGACGTTCCATGTGTAGGTTACGCATATTAAAGAACCTTTGGCAGTTCAAAACCGATGAAAGAGTAAGCTGAGTACCGCCGTCCGGGCAAAATTTCCAAATTCCAAATTTCTACTCACAGAAATTCTCACCAAAGACCAGGCAGTTACTTAAAAGCCGAGATAGTTCTGCTATCTTAGGATTGAGAGGCTTAAGAAAATCAAACAACCTGCAGGCGGTGAAAGCCCGCCATCGGTGGTATGTCTCCCATGGAATGCCATCCTCAACGTTCTAGGGGTGACATCTCTTTTCTCTCTCTTTGCTCGATCCTGTCTTCTGTCCCGATCTCTTTCCTCTCTTCTTCTTGACGTGTAAACGTATCTTACCGTGTATGGCACAATATAGCCGTGATCGTGGCTGATGTGTCGTTAAATGTTGACACAAACAAACAAACAAGCTTACCCAAGGAACTAATCAGTACAATACAATACAGTACAATATAATATAATATAATACAGTACAATATAATATAATATAATACAATACAATATAATATAATATAATATACCAAGACAGCAGTCTGCAGGTGGGTGGAATGCTTAAATAGGCCGTAATGTTATATTATAACATGTAATGTTGTAATTTGCATATCCAGCAATAATATAGAAATATTATGGCAAGTATACATGTAGAAACAGCAATACACGGGTCAGTGTAGTACAAATAGAACATGGAATTCCATTAAATCCTAACCAGAAGAAGGCATTTTAAACCAGTGGACCTAGCAATCAAAAACCTTAAACTCCATCACACTGTGAGGCTGAGAAGATTCTTATCATTGCTTGTTCTAACGCGGCATTCAGCCTCCGTCTCTGACAAGGGAGACAGTCGAATGGTCATTTCCCGTGGGGACTACGCTTTTGGTATAGTTTTATTTTGGACAGTTTCCTGTTTTGCTTCTCTGCAAGGACGGATTTTACAAGGTACAAAACATAATGGGCTATGTAATAAACAATATCATAAGGTGGTCTCCTGCTACACTGTTTCATATTTCATTTCATTTCATTCAGATCTAGGATATAAAATATGAAAGAAATAGGTAAGAACACTAATGAATACGTTCAACACATAATATGTAGCACACATAACACTTTAAAACAATGCTGAAAATTCAACAGACAATTAACACAGAAGAAGAGAACGAAGTAATCTGCACCATAGAGGGAACTGTTTAATAGTGAACTTATTACATTGGGTCACAATGGATCGCTCAGGCTTTCCTTTACCGCATGAGAGTCGACTTCAAGGTCTAATGTTTGGCACGTATTTAATTTTAACATTAAATGTGATGAACATATTAGTTTATGTGCAAAACATTCATGATCTATATTCACTGTGACATGATGAATACTGAAATTCTGATCTTCTCATTGTCTTCTGCAAAATACTTGAAAATAAATCTCTTACATCGCTAGCAACAGTGCATTTTGATATACATTGTATTCATATTCTAGTTTATACATTACATAAATGAAACAAAAAGGGCACGATAGAAGCAACAAAGAGTCAAAGTGTTTGCCCCGCCTCTTCTCTCCGATAAGTGACTGTCAGGTCAATGCCAGGCTGGGGGCGGTACCAAGGTTTCCACGTTTTGATTCGCTCTCTGATGTCTGGTAGGAGGAGCCAAACCAATGGCATCAGTAGGACGCGCACGTTTTTCATAGTAGTAGCAACATAAACCAAAATAAACCTGAAATAAATAAAAATCATAACAAGAAGAAGACATGGAATTCAAAGAAGAGCAGGGAATGAAAAATTAAATTATCTTGAGGCACTGCCTTTACCATTGTTTACAGAAATGCTTGGAGAAATGAATAAGGACTGAAAAACAAGTCAACCTAGCAGAAGCCAAAACACTAACCAACCAACTCATCAACAGACATCAAACCCGCAGCCTACCGCACCCACCAACCAAAGAACACACCAACTAAACAATCAACCAACCAACCAACCAACCAACCAAACAATCAAACAAATAATCATCCAAACAACCAACCAACTAATCAAGCACATAATTAACCAAACAACAAACTAACCAGTTAACCAATCACCAACCAATCATCCAACCAATCAACCAACCAACCAATCAACCAACCAACCAAGCAACCAACCAACCATTTAACCAATCATCCAATCGGCCGACTGATCGACAACCAACAAACCAACCCATCAATCCACCAATCCATCAACTAACCAATATACTACCCAACCAACCAACCAAACAACAACCAACCAATCAACCTATAAACTAACAACCAACCAGGCAACCAACCAAGCAAAACAATCGATCAAGCGACCAACCACCAACTAACCAACCAACCAACCAACCAATCAACCACCCAACCAATTAACCAACCAACCAACCAACAATTCAAACAAGCAAGCAAGCAATCAGCCAACTCACCAACCAACTAATCAGCCAAGGAACCACTCAACCAAACAACAAATTAAACGACTACTTAACTAACCAACCAACCAACCAATCAGCCAACCAACCAATTAACCAATGTGCCCCCAGTGAAACATCCAAGTAATCAACAGCCAACTAAATCAACCAACCAACTAACTAACCAACCATCCAACCGACCGACCGACCAATCAGTCATTTTACCAACTGACCTATTGACCGATCGACCGATCGATTAATCAGCCAACCAACCAATCAGCCAGCCATGCAACCAATCAATCAATCAACCAAACAACCGCTCAATCAACTACCAAGTAACCAACTAAGAAAAAACAATTACCCAACTTTAGCATACATTCACATAGAAAACCGATCACTGGTTGAACTGTCGAGCCAGCAGGCTACATAACAATTAAATAAAATTTTCTCTTTGTTTGTGCTATGGACCTTTCGCGTTAAAGCAGTCGGAAAAAACTGAAGATAGAAATCCAAGCAAAATCTAATAAGCGATAAAAATAGGTTTGAAACGTACCACCCGTTCATAGAGTCAGACCGAAGAATGGATTTCAGATTCTTCACCGAGAAGAGGATGTCGCAGAAGAGGGAGACAAGAACCGTTGCCAGGTACGGCTTTAAGCTGTCAATCAGGGGTCCTCGACTTATCAACTCGGTGTGCACGGCCCCAGCCATTCGTCCACGCGTCCATCTGCGATATTTCAA
>JBCEWB010112073.1:0-11359 GCA_039654565.1 Peronia peronii
ATACCTGAGTGCATTTCACGCCTCTCAGCAACCACCCTGAAACCTAACACCAAATTTTATTACCCCCAGTTGGAAACCTTGTGTCTGCTTAGAAACAGCCGTGTTCATTTCGTTCTGCTACGTCTTTCAGCCACCTGGAGGTGGTTACGTCGTAACAGTCAGGAGGGGAAACTTATTGTTCCTTTTATACATCTACACAGCCAATCACAGGTGCTGTCCCATGTTTTGTCAAACA
Organism: Peronia peronii; assembly: GCA_039654565.1. Classification (NCBI taxonomy): domain Eukaryota; kingdom Metazoa; phylum Mollusca; class Gastropoda; order Systellommatophora; family Onchidiidae; genus Peronia; species Peronia peronii. Next base: position 236 of record JBCEWB010112073.1, read on the forward strand.
AGGAAATACTTATGGGTTAGTCCACATTGTAGCCCGATTATGCAGTCATACATCAGTCATCAATTCAACTCTTTTATCTACCTGTTCCCTTCACCCCCACCATCATTTTACTGCACATACAGCACTGTGCATTTCTCTCAAGTGGACAATCTGATATGAAATTACCCTATGACTACTCATGTGTCTTGGCTGACACAGTGCTCTTAGGTGGTTTTTATTTAGGAAGAGTTCTTAGGGGGATAAACTTTAGAGAAAAAATTCCATTTTGCAGCAGAGGCAGACTCTTAGATGAACTGAGCTCTTGGGAGGCGGGTTGTTAGGCAGACACCATTCTCCATGACTAACTCCTATGCTTTTAATGTTTTGATCAATCACATAAGGCTTCCTCAGTGTTCATCAATATAAATACTGAAACTTTAGCTTCTGTTGCATTTTATGTCTGCCTGATTCAACAGATATCACTTTTTCTTGATTGCAGGGAGCCTTTCTTTGCTCTTACACAGCTAGTAGTGTGTAGCTGACTACATGCTTAAACAGTCTAAGAAAGAAAATAATGCACAACTACTTCAGCACTTACACACTTAACTGGGGTTTTGTATTACTATAGTAATTAACTGTGACACAGAAAATTTACACTGTTCCTGATGTTTTTTTTATATTCCAGTGTTTGAGTATAAACATGCTCCATTTTTTACAAGATTTGATTATGAGACAATGCCAGTGTAAGAGTATTAATTTCTGGAGTAGGTCATAATGTCCCCATTGACATGAAATCAAATATTTTCATGATGTACATATACATCAGAGCGGCATCTATAATATAATAATGCAGTTGAACCATAGACACTCTGTTAAACATACGTCAAAGTATGTCTGTGAATGAAACTACTTCCAAGGCTAGCGTTCATTGTTTCAGAATAGTCTTTTCAGTTAATTTACAAAATAGCGATATAACAAAAGATTTTTTCATTCCCGGCAAATTTTGTATTAACCGTTTTAGAGCGTACATTGTACATGGAAACATAAATAGATATTAAATTCCTATAAAATACTTCAAGCACTTCAGAAAGTAATTGTTTGTAATGGCTGTTATTTACCATGAAACTTAACTGGATTTTATTTACACATATTTTCAGGAGGAAGATGCTGAAATTACTAAAGGTGTTGAGTATGCTTGCTTGCGGGACTTTCCAACCAAATGCAATACATTGGCCATAGCATGGAGTCCTCAGACATCACTGCAAGTGTTACCTAAAATACTCTGGTAAATTCCCTTTTTTTTTTCTTTTTTCAAATGCTGTCTTTACTCTCAATTTTTCTGAGAAAATCTTCACATTCCAAGCCAGTGTGTGAGCTTCAGAATTGTTTTTACATTGTATCATATGCTATTTGTATTAATTATAATTTATCAAGAGATTCCAAGAATTGAAGTATGAAGACTGAACTATGAAAAAAAGCTGCATTTGTATTTACACATAGTGGTACAGAACAGATGGGAGATACTACAGAAGTGTTTGACTCTTATCAGTATACAGTTTGATAATTGTTGCATTTTAATATTTTTTGTCATCATGTTTTTTCTTTTCAGTTTTGCAGCAGCGACAGATGATAGAAACCTTAAAATTTTTACCACAGATTTGAACACATCTCATTCTATAAAGGTAGTTTCATCTTTCGTTTTGTCTGTCAGAATCATATTTGCCCCGAATCAAAGATCAGTGATGATAAGTAAACACATGTGTTGAATGAAAACGTAAAATTTCTTTTTTATATATCTGCTCTTATTTATTTTGTTGTTTATTCATACACATGAAAAAAAGCTTGACATAACTTTTGATGATCTTATTTGGAGATATACCACAGCATTAGCATGTTCTTTTCCTTTTTCACTATGTACAGATTCTACAGTATTGATATACGACAAGATTGGTGAATTCACCAGTGATACACATTATTCTGATTGATTGTTATGAGTTCTCAAGCATCCTATTTTACATCCACAGAGTGTAAGTTTTAACTGGAATCGATCCATATTTATATTTTCTTCTGTTGAAGCAGCTGATCATTGAAAAATGCAGAAGTGTCCCAGCAGATCGTACAAAATGTTACAAATGAGTTTGTAAGAACAATCCCTAGCCTACATATAATTTTTTTGTCTGTAACAAAACTGTGACTGGGTACATGGGAGGATTGATTTGAACTCACTTTGGTGTAATTGCACAAACCCTAATTCTTTTGCCTGATTTCCAGATTCTGTCTGGCCACAAAGGCTTTGTAAATGCTATAACCTTTGACCCCAGCGAGGGCACTCTCCTGGCCAGTACAGGGGATGACCTCACATGCCGCATATGGTCAGTTGCCGATGCTATGCAGGAATCTCTCTTCCAGCTCATCTCTCCTGGGGTCTCTGTATGCTGGCAGGCAGATGAACCTTATAAGGTGAGGCAGTTGTTTTTCATGCCTGTATATACATGTTGTTCCAAATAAAGCCAAAGGTTGATGTGAAAACAAATTTTTATACACCACAGTTGGCTGACTTAATAATGATATATAATGCTGCAATCAACAAAACTAGCCTAGCTTCTTAAATCTCATGTCACCATAATTCTTTTTTTTTTTTTCCTTCTGCTTGTGTTTTTATATTGCATCTCTGTCTTTTTTTTTTTTTTGCATTTGTTGTGCAAAATTCCATCCTTTTTGGGTTTTGTTTGCTGCTTTTGTGTATATTCTGTATAAGGGCAGAAGACCTAGTGACAGCCTGGTTTAAAGAATTCTTTTATCCCCCCCCCCCCCCTTTAAGAGAAAAAAGGTTGGGCTGTTCTTTCATGTGTTTATTCTGAAGCATTGCATCACAGGGTCACATTAGTCGCTGAAAAATGGATATCAATAAACCTGCAGTTGAAATATATGAACAACTGGAATATCAAAAGTACTGTTATGGCATATAGAAATACGTCCATGCAGTCAAGCACTAGGAATTCAATTGCTTTTGAATAAACATTTATCTTCATTTTTGGTTCAGTCATTTGGAATCTCTAGAATCAGAAATGAAAGATGGACTATAATTTGTGGTAAGCAAGATTAAACTAGCTTTATAGAGCAGCACTTGTTCTGAGGATTCTTTACAATATGGAGACATCTTTTTCCAGTGGAATTCCAGTAAGAGTTTTGCCTCCATAGTAATAAATTCTTTCTCCTTCCGGACTTCTAGTAGTGGACTACTAGTAACATTTCTGGGTTTTATACAATATTTCTCCAGTCTTAATTTCAATCACATTTCTACTTGTTAAAAGTTATATTAAATATATTTTTTTCCAGTTGATGGTTGCCCAGAAAGATGGAAGCATTCGATTCTTCTCCTTGCACAATCAACAGCCAATCATGAGTCTAAGTTGTGGGCAAAGCCCGCTGATGGCAGCTGATTGGTCAAGACACAACAGCTTATTAGTTGGTGCTGTGGCCGGATCAGATTGGCTGGTGTTCAATGTCTCTGTGTCGAGGTGAGCTTTTCTTATCTTCCTGACGTTTGATATATATTGTTTACCTTGAAAATAGTGAGTCTCTATAATTGCCAAGTGTAAAAGTTTCTGGAGTGAAAAAACTGAAAATCATTTTCATGACCTTTTTTTTCCTGGCCCCGATTACATGTTTTGAATTAAGAGCCAACTAGGAACTCTTTGCAGCCAATTGCACAAATGATGTTTATAAAAGCCTTTGAGTTATGGTAGCTGGAGGACAGAAAGCAAAGTAGATAGCAAAGACAGCAAAACTGTCTGCAATTCTTGAGAATTTGGTTATATAGGTTTCAATCATATGGATGAGAAAGAAAAAAAAAAAACATTGATCAAAATTTTGCACTGTTATGTTATTATCACTCATGGCTGATATGAAATCCTTCCCCCTCCATCCGAGGTCACATAGAGGGCCATCACAGTCTTCTTCCATTCTGATCTTTGTGCTTTCTCAACCTGTTTAGTCATGCTCTCTATTCCTGCTTCTTTGGCCTCTTCCGTGATAGTTCTTTCAAGTGTCTCTTTCGGTCTACCTCTCTTTCTTCTGCCTTCAATTTCCCAGCTCAGCATATGTTTTAATATTCTGCTGTCTTTCCTTCTACACATGTGACTGATGTAGCGCCATCTTCTTGTCTTAATTATTTTTGCTTTGAAATTTCCCTTAATTCTTCTGTTGTTTTAAACTCATTCCTTTAATGCCCATAATTTTCCATGGACATTTGTTTTCAAAGCCATTCAACTTCCTTTCTATTCCCCGTGTCATTTTCCAACTTTCGCAGGTACATGTAACTGTTGATAAAACTGTTGAATTGAATATTCTGAGTTCCATTTTTACTGAGATCAGTTTGGAGTTCCAGATCTTGCTTAAGTTTCTAAATGCTGTTGCAACCTTTCCTATTCTGATGTTGATTTCTTTTCTTGCATCTCCTTGATTCACATAACTTCCCAAATATGGCTGACTTCCTCAATTCTCTTTGCTTCCAGTAAGATTGGATTATCCTTCATTGTTGACTTTTTCAGCAGTTTGGTTTTTTCAAAGCTGACTTGTAGTCCAACTTTCTCAGCTACTTTAGTTAGCTTGGATGTTTTGTTTTGCATTTTTTCTGTGATATAGTGGTCAATCTGCATAAAAACCCGCCTCTACGGCACAACAGAATTTTTCCTCTATAATTTAACCCTCTAAGAAGCCACTCCCAAATGAAAAATCCACCTAAGAGCCTGGTGTCGGCCCAGACATACAAGTACATATGGTGTAATTTCACATCATATTGTCCACGTGAAAGAAACCTACAGTGCTAGATGTGCAGTAAAATGGGGACAGGGGTGGAGAGAACATAGGTAGACAAAGGAGAGGAAGTGATGGTTGTTGTATGACTGCATAACAGGCCAGATTGTGGACTAATCCATAACCATTTCTTTGTTTGGCAACACGTGGGACAGCACTTGTGATTGGCTCTGTGGATAAGGAGGAATAAGTTTAGCCTCCTGACTGGCCAGTTGTTTTTGCTACTTCGGTCAGTCTGTAAACACCTGAATTACTCGTGCGATTATCCGTAGGATAGCATAGCAATATTGTTTTCAACAGTGATACCATTATGTGAAAACTCACTCAACGTTGAAACGCGGGGCAGTATTGATGTAATTATATGCTAAAAAAGATCGGGAATTGCTAAATCTAATTATAGCACACACAGGGAAGGAGGCTGTACTTATTCGCATAGATAAATCTTTAACGGTAACGATCAACTAATCATAGTAGTGAAGACAGTCTGTGGCTAGAAGGGTTGCGTAACTTTTCAGTCCGCCAAAGAAGCCGTCCGCCTAAGAGCCCGTTTTTTTTGTCTCCCGACAATCAGGTTCTTAGGCGGAGACCACTGTATTGTTAAGTAGAGCTATGTCATCCACAAAGTCCAGGTCCTCTAGTTGTTTTCTGTCAACCCATGGTATTCCTGTGTCTTCCTTTGTGCATTTTTTCATAATAAAGTCAGTTGCTGTGCTGACAAGGAGTGGCGACAATATGCATCCCTGTTTTACTCCTGTTTTTATTTCAAATCATCTGCTTAGTACGTCCCCTGTGCGAACTGCACATAGATTGTCTCTATATAACTCTTTTATGGTGTAGTTGTCCCTATATGATTCTTTTATGGTCTAGATGATCTTTGTGGGAAGGCCATAACATTTTAAGATCTTCCAGAGGGAATCCCTGTGTAAACTGTCAAATGCTCTCTTAAAGTCAACAAAATTGATGTACAGTGGAAACCGCGAGAAGTCAACTTGTTTAACGTCAATTCTCGGTTAAAGTCAGCCAGTTCCAATGGTCCTTTTTTTTTTTTTTGTTATATTTTATAAGTCTTGTTTTTGATAATGTCAACACCTACACAGGTGATCTCGCTTAAAGTCAACTCCAAATGACCCACGCTGGCCAACTGACAACCATAAATTATGAAAACAAAGGAAAAAAAGTCTGGTCAAGAAGGGAGGGAGAGAGATGCCCCGTTATGACACATTGTGTACAATTGTAGCCTGTGGGCCTATCGTGAAGATACTTGACCCTTCACCTGTCCCATGGTGGCAGGGATACACAAACACATACTCATACAGCAGTTCCTTCTCACGTGTGCTGGCAAGCCTGTGGACACACACTCGGTCAGTACAACTGATCACTGACTACCTTAATACACACACTACTAAGAGTGGCACACATATCCATGCTTGGCCCTCTTCACTTGTCTCACAGTGTGGGAAAAATACACAAACACCTACCCACTCTCGGCTGTCTTTGCCGAAAAGGTTCCCACTCACACACACAAAAGACAGGCGTTGCGCCCAATTTCAGTCACATCTGTAGATTACATTCATTCCTGTATTATTCTGCATTTGCCATGACTAGTCAATCTATAACTGTCAATCTCATACAAAGTTGAGACTTCTTAAACCCAAGGCAAATACTACTACAGCTAGCTTAGAGAGGGGGAAGCTCTGCTTGTTTTTTTATATATTTTTTTGGGTAGGGATAAGGAGCACAGACCTAACCCAATAAATACACAATACACATTTTGACTCCACGTGCCTACCAGAGATTGTGTCCCCTGAAATCAGATAATGTCAACCTTGCTTAAAGTCAATACTTTTTTCTGGGTCCCGAGAGGTTGACTTTGAGCGGATTCCACTGTATATAGGTTCCTGCTTTTCTATATGTTCTTCGATAATGATTCTCAGGATAAAAATCTGATCCACACAGCTTCTACCAGTTCAAAACCCTGCTTGTTCTTCTCAAAGTGATTTGTCGATTGCGTTCCTGATTCTCATCGATATTATCTTGGTGAAGACCTTTGACAATGCAGACAAGTGTAACTCCTCTCCAGTTGTTACAGTCGTTGAGGTCACCCTTCTTTGGTATTTTCACCATGAATCCCTTTCTCCATTGCAGTGGTATTATTTTCTTCATTCCACATTTTATTGAAGAGGGTTTGAATTGCAATATCAGATTCATCCATGGCTTTTAGCATTTCTTCTATTATTTCATCCTCTCCCGCTGCTTTATCATGACTGATATGGCTACCTGCAAAATGATTCTGACCTACTGAGGACTATATGTCAAAATGAGTCAGCCAGTCAAAGTGAGACGTATGTCGATTTTTCACCATATGGGGTTTTGGTATCATGTGAAAGCTTATTTTATACCCTTTTAGGTGGTGAAAAAAGTTTTGAGCTAGCTTTTTTTCTAGCCAGAGATATTGCAGTTTAAAGAGACGAGGAGGGACCTCTAGCAATGACCGAAATTCTGAGAAAATCGAGTTTAAATGAACGGTCAAATGTACAACTCTACATAACTACCTCACAAAAACCAAATTTTAATGAAGGAATATTTACAAATCGAGGGTAAGACCGATACTGTCTTGTTCAGAAATGAATGCACTTTCGATTTCTGCAATAAAAAAAAAATTCAATGTCTGACCCCCTCATCACATTCAAAGCCCAGTTTCTCTGTTCTAGCCCAGCGACTTATGTCTCATTTCAACTGGCCGCGAGACATATTAATCTCAGGAGCTGGGAAGGCACCTATAATTGAAAGCACATTTGTCTGTTAACTCCAGGTTCAGAGAAATGTGCAGAGTATTTCTTCACAGAAGATTCTTCATTCCTCTAGTTTGCTTCAGTTTTCTGAAATCCCTGGTTGTATAATTTTATCTCGGTTTAGTTCTATAGGTTTCTATCAGTTAGATAGGAAGACTAAAAGAATGGACAAAATTTTGCACTTATGTATTTATAATTACTCATGGCTGATTTGTCTCTTGTTTTTTACATTCATAATTTGTAGGTGATTATGTTAAGTTTATGTATTCATTAGCACATTCATATTCTTGTCTGTTGTTGATCTAGCCTCCCAATTGAAAAGCGCCAGGCTCATAGTGAAGGGGCTCGTCACTTTCGCTGGTCTCGCTGTCATGAATCTCTCCTGGCTACCTGCGGCCGGCCAGGGAGGGAGCTGAAAGTGTTCAATACAAGGCATCACCAGGTGAGAGTGGCATATATGCAACTTAATAATAAGATAATATTGAAATCCTTTGCAACATTTAAGCAGAGCTGAGCTGGATGGACCCTGTGCAAATGGTGGAATTTTTCTAACAACAAAACAAAGATTTTCAAACAGCTTGAGAACCAAAAATTTGATCAGACAGGCTGGAGTGTTGAGTTGTTCAGAAAATATTGATGCCAAGGTCAGTTGATTTCATTTATTTATTGCTGTATTTGTGGTCATGTTTTATTATTGCAGATCCACTTCAAATGGTGATAACCATTAATCCCAGATCCCACTCAAATAAATTTAAATAACATGTTCTGTAATACGTCTTTCAACCTCCTATTGGAGGCTATCTTGATCAAAATAACATCATGAAGATAAAGCCCATGGGATTTTGAAGAATCCTCTTTCATGCTGTTCTCACATTTTTGCCATCTGTTCCAGTGTATGCATAGTCTTATCTACATGTATTCTGATGCAGTCAGTGTTGTTTACATACCTCAAGTTCTGTTACTTAACATTCGTTGATTTCCTATTTATGTGGAAAATTGGAAGTCTGTATGAAAAAATTATACTTTTCTGAGAATTTTTCTCAGTACCTTTGAATGATCTGCTCACCATAATTATCAACTGCTTTTCACATCTTCATCTTAATTCTAGCTGCATGTGAACACAAACCTGAAAGTCTCCTATGGTTTGTCCTGGCATCTGCACTTGCCCATCATCGCTGTCGGAGGAGATAAAGCTGTGCACCTGTGGACTGTGGAGTCCATCTGATGTTTTTATAAACTCATTGTCATGATATCTGATTACTGTCCTTCATGCTATTCATTATCACCAAAGTTCATCATTGTGTAAATATTGTTATTTGCAGTAAAAGTGACATGGATAATAAAATTCAATATAAATTTTACAGCAGAGCTTTGCTGGGTTCTATGTATATGGATGTATGAGAAATTGACTGGCTTCATGATAGTATCTAGTAATACATTATTTCATATCTGTGGCATCATTTGCTAAGTAAATGACAGTTCTGGACTGTTGAATATTTAATCTAAGAATAACTGCACATTCTATGGAAATAATCTCCGAGTTAAGTGATTAAGTGATTTTTTGTGCACAGATCTGGTAGAGATACATTTAGAAACAGAGAATTCAGAGAGGGCAGAAAATTGAGACTGTCACAAATGACTTCAGAAAGCACAAAAACAAAACAAAATGAAGTTAAAAACTGCAGCAAGTTTCAAGTATTCGTTTATATATTCCATTTTGTACATTGTGTACAAAATAATGTTCATTATAATAAAGGAAATATTCAATGGAATGAAAATATACATAATATTCATACACTTAACTAACATAGCTAAATTCCAACTGTTCATGTGACTCAATCTGAACAAAACTAAACACAAACTAGTAGGCTATACATTTTGAATAGTTTCACTCTGGTCTGTCCCTGAAAAATTAGTGACCAGAAGCTGTGAACATTTAAGTAGTTTGGTCCAGCTTACCTTCAACAATACATGTTAAATCTGGCCAAAATCTTATTAGACTTTACTATCAGCAGAAGGCGTTCATAGATTTCCATCAAATTAAGAGAGTACAAAAAAAAATTTTTTTAAATGAAGGCTATTATTTTAGGATATCAGAGCTATAAACTTTGGAAAAATTTCCAGCTAGGAACAGGTTTTTAACGCTAAGATCAGATTGGTACGACTATGACAGAGAGCCAAATGAATTCAATGTTTGAAAATTAAATTCTTTAAATAATATAACACGGATTTTGACTACACAGATTTCATGATAAAATCGAAGAGATTCTACTTGAATATGCTACTTCATAGGGCCCGTAATATACATGTATTTTTACTTATAACCTCAAATTTCTTATTTGACACAAATCATTAGGCCACAGTTGCAAGTGTTTATTTGTTTAGTTTTTTCACTTGGATGATAAAATTTATGGGTCACATGTATATAGTTTCCAACAGCAAAGTCAGTGGAAGGACATCAGGATGTTTTAATCCAGTATTTCTTACACAAATATTCCAGTGAATATACGTATGTAAAGTCTTAGCATAGACAATTATTAATGACAAAGCATACTAACTATATAAAAGCAGAGAAAACTACCTGTTTGCCAGGAAATGTCATCACACTGACAGTCATATCCTCTACAGAGCAGTCTACAGAACTAAATGTTCCCCTAAATACAAAAATTGTAATATGATCTGCTTGATCAACTTTACACAACTATCGAAAGTGAAGTATTGTACATTCCAAACTATATTTTAAACAGATACAGAACAAATTCTGCACACAGCCACTAAGTTTGGCACCTAACACAATTTCTAGAAAAAAGCATGATATGGTGAAACCCTGCTTTTTGTTTTGTTTTTTTTTTCAACAACAATTATCTTTTTCTGTTCAAATCAAACAATAAGTGAAGATTAATGATAAAGCAGGTAAGCAATTTATGCTAAAAAACAGAAACTTGACTTCCATGTACTGATCATTAATGACAATTCTCAGACAAGCCAGAGAAAGGTGATAAATTTGGAATGTATTGCCCAAGCGATTACTACAAATAAATGCTTCAGTCACCACTGCAAACTTAACATTCCAGGTACAGCACCCTATGACATAATATGCTTGATTCACTGTGAAATGAGAGCTGTGCATCACAAACCTATTGTCAAAGGGAAAACAGAATGATATTCTAAACGCTGAAATTTCATGGCGGCCAAAACATCTCCATTATCGGCCTACTGTGGATGAAACTGACATAGTTTCTATGGATACCATGTGATCACATTTCTGAAGGGATGAATGATATTTGAAGGTATTATGGTGAAATTATTACAATCATATGTGTATGGCAATTTAGCTGTGGACAAGTATGAACCTGTCACCTTGAATGGAGAATCTCCATGACTACAGAAAACAACTCTCTATTTACTTTCTATTTTTGAGAATTGAAATTATAAGAGAAAAAAAAAAAATCATTGATTGGAAGTACAACAGGTTTTGCTGTATCTGAGCTAGGCCAATTCTGATGGCTTCTCTCTGGGGGGGGGGGGGGGGGGG
>JBCEWB010112084.1:0-11775 GCA_039654565.1 Peronia peronii
AAAATTGGCAACTTCTAAAAGCCGAGATAATCCTACTTTCTTTGGATTGAAAGGCTTAAGAAAAACAAACAACAAACAACAAGGAGACCAGAGGGAGGGGGGAGGGGATGGGATTAGTCACGGGGATAAAGCTGATCGCTGATAATGTCGATTTTCTGCGTTATTTTTATGATAAATTTTCGTCGTTTGTTCCAGTTTTGATTAATTTAATAAGTCTTTAACCCTTAAGTGTATCACAGGACTGATTTGTGGCAAAGATTCATTCATCAGAATTATGTTGCACTTCCAAAACAACTTACAATGCAGTAATTAAACTCTCATATTCTTTCGTCTTAAACATCTTAGACACATCGTTTCGTAAACTTCAATGACACTCTACCATTTTCTAGTAACATTGTTAGGGTTAATTGAAATCTGTTCCAGGCGCAAATTCTAGCTACTGCAGCCCAGACTGCATTCATACCTCGCTCTGTGTGACGATTGTTGAAGTGACAGTCTCATAGAGAGAACATTTTATTCATGTTATTACTAACCTTGCAAAAAACCACATTGGGAGGCACAGTACGAGGAAGATATAAACAAGAGAGACCAGGGAAGTGAATGATGTTACACACATTCAAGAATGCACAGGATTGAGACTGACCAAATTCCAGAGAGCAGAAGACAACAGCGAAATTTGAGAGAGGGTTTGTGCTAGAGTGACTTTTTATATTTGGCGAACTAAGGGTGCATGCCTGAATAATTTTAAATGTGGGAGTCGGCAAACCCAAAACCAGCTCTCTTGTTCCAGCACGCAAACCCAAAAAACCCAAGTCTTATCACACCAGACACATCCAAATCCATCTCTTGTTAATTTTGAAAAATTCAAAACCAAGTTTTGCTAGACCAGGCAAATCCAGATTCACTGCTGAGCCAGTCTCACCCAAAGCTATTTTCTTGCTACACCAACAAATTTAATCCAAGCCTACTCTAAGCTGGTATGGTACTAGTTGTAGTGGACCAACATCGGACGCTCAGGAGGCTTTCACGGACCTGGGTAAAGCATCTCTAAAGCTGACCTCAGTAAATGACAGCCCTTTATGTATTGGGGCGTCGGCTGTCTCATTCTGAGAGAATACATACTATGTATTTTTGCAAGTATGGGCAAATCAATGGGATGGTGGTCTCTTATCAGGTGAAAAGAAAAAAAAATAACAAAAGTGTTTTTGAATATTTGTCAACATTTAGAAAATTCAGATAAAATCATACTCCCAAATGCTTGACAAATATTTAGGAAGTATGCATTTAACTAGAAATTTCTAGAAATTTCACCAAGAGCCAGATTTCTCAAGAGCGCTAGACATATTGGCAATTACTGTAATCTAGTGGACACAATTAATTGTATACTACACAGCGCAGGAGCACAGGCGCATAAATATGGACAGACGCAGTGACAATCAGACGAGGGGTCGCCCTGGCCCGGCGGTTAGACGTCTGCAAATTGGTGAAAAAACTCACGTCGTGGACGTCGCTGGTTCGGATCTTGCTGTCTAGGGATGGGAAGGGTTCGAAGACTCAGCGGTCCCTTGGCTTCTTGGACCGGGAAGTCCGACGTTTAGCCTTCTCGGATAAGGGTGAATATATTTCGGAGATCCCATGTGTACGTCACACACGTTAAAGAGCCTTTGGCTATTAAACATCGAATAAAGAATAAGCTGAGATGTTATTCGGCCAAAATGTGAAAATTCCAAATTTCTTCACACAAAATCTCTCACAAAAAAAACAAGACAAAACAGAACAAAAAACAAAGAAACAAAACAAAAAACAAAACAAAACAACAACAACAGCAACAACAACAACAACAACAACAACAAAAAGGGCAGGCAAAAGGCGAGATAACTCTTACGTCCTTAGGCTTGAAAAGCTACATACAAACAAACATGAAAGACCCGGTACACCTCCACTGCAAATGAGGACAGGAAATGTTTCAAATCTCAAGTCCTCCGTTTTCCTGCATAAAAAAAAACACAAATGCAATCAATAGTCGTCGAACTTCTAGTTTAATCGGCGTCAAAACACAGGAGATCTAATTTTAAAAAACAAAGAAAAACTCAAGTTTTCACAAAATTCAACATCATTTGCATCTCATTCCGTGAACGTTTGCACAGAAAGCGCGGACTGTCCAGGACAGCAATCGTACAACGTTTAGTAAAAATGGAACTGCATGACAATACTAAGTAAAGAAAACGATTATGGGATTTATTTATTTGTTTAATTAATTAATTATTAATTAATATTTATTTATTTTACGTATTTCATTTATTTATTTACTTAGTTATTTTACTCATGTAATTATTTATCGTCTGAATCAGATGTTAGGATTTGAAATAAGTATGGCTGATCATCGACCAGAGCTTATAGAGTTCAAATAAACATGTGACCACAGCCTTTAGTGCAATGGCACACAATCATGATGAGGATAAAATGAGTTCGCAGAAAACGTTCCCTTTTTCCGCCAGCCGTGGCTTGAACTTATATTCTATAGACTCGATCATCGTGTGACGATTCACAGATTTCAGCGGGTGACAAAGAGTTGGTTATGAGCGAGCTATCCACCTTTCAAACCCTTTCCCCCCCCCCCCCCCCCCCCCCCCCGCTTTTTTTTTTGGTCCCTCTACCCCCGCTCTTTCCGTATCCCCCCGCCCGCCGCCACTTTGCCGACCATCAGGCGAGAGCCAGGCGATCGATCCATTCCCGATTGGCAGTGAGCCGCCATTGTGTGTTGCCGCCCTCCCCACCCTGCCTGTAACAGCTGGTAGAAGCGAGGGCACAGCTCTGGTCGTGTGGCGCTACTGAAGGATTTACCCCTGTCTTTCTTACCGCGCTATAGACACCCACTGGCCGACAAGGCCGATTGTGGTTGATGGTTTCAGACTGATGGATTGCTTCACCTTCCCCATATCCCCTCATCTCTCCCTGCCTCTTCATCTCTCCACCTGGGGGGAGGCTCCCTCCGGCCAGTCCTTTACAGAACATGACCATGTGACAAGGCGTATGTTGTTTGTTCCATTGTGATGCCAGATAGACACAACGCCGGCCAGTTTCTTAGCAACAAGTAAAGCCAGGTGAAATTAGTAGGAACACGCGATGCACCTATTGCGCGGGGTCAACAAGATTTGACCGAAGCGATTCAGTTATCTTCAACACCCTCTATAGCATTGAGAGGTCTAAGTCTACGTGACCCACGACTTCGTTCTCACTGCACATTCCGACACACTCGAGGGGAGACCACTCTGTAAATTGTATATGATAAACCAAGACAAAGTCAGCCCGGCTTTGGTTTGACGAGAGAAATATCCACATCTCCTGGGCCTGGTGTTTTTCTCTTTAGCGAGTGCGAAGTAGTGAAACATCTGTACTTCAGGCCCACGCCGTTCTCTTTTTGTCAAATGTGATTGTGATTAATTACCTTGAATGTTGTTATAGAGTTTGCGAGGAGGCTTCCAATTACCGCAGGTTTAGCATTCATTGTGATTCTTGACATAACGTTTTTCGTGATCACCTGCAGTGAAACGGCATTGTAGTGAAACGACAAGCTCTTGCAGGTAAACATTTGGAGTTAACAGTGAACCAACACCTCTGCATGGTATAGCTGGACCAAGGCCATGGGTCGAGACAGGCATCGAGATGTGTGCTGGACTGTGTGCCTGGAGAGAGGATAATTAGCCCTGGGCGGCTGTCAGGAAGCTGGCCAGCCTGTGATTTATGACAGTCTACCTCTTGGCAGGTCTTGGCTCTGGGTCTGTTTGTGAGCCAGTCGTCTCTGCTATGATCTAGAACGTAATCTAGAATTCGTGATAGTAACTCTCTCCAGTGTGAAAAATACAACACTACTTTACAATTAAAATCGCCTACTTTTGGACCTCATTGTAATGTGATTCACTAGATTTTGTTCTGGGCTTTCATACTTCTTCTTTTGTTATTAGTGTTTGTGGAATGGATGGTAATGGCACTCAGGTGAGCTAAGGAAAGATACAGTGGCAATCAGGAAACTACAAAAGGTGTAGACAAGAGATTGTCAGTTGATGCATAATTCAGTGTGTGAAAATATCGCTTATATGACATTAGATTCGGTAATATCACACCGCTCTGGAGCCTAGCAAATCTACACTGTGTGTCGGAAAGAAAGACATTTATATATGCTACGGCCTGCGGCCCTATAAAATAATTTTATGCCCTATTTACTGTTGTTTGGTCTCACACCAGTAGTTTGTTTCTGGGTGAGATCAGCGGACATCAACATGGAGTAAAAGTCTAGATCTGACAGTCCAAGGTAGACAGGAGACTGTGCTGTGGCACAGCAGAGCATGGTGCCAAATGTCGGAGGCTCCGCCATCCTTGCCCGTTATCATGCAGCTCTCCAAGTTCATCGCCAAGTTCAAATCTTCCACCTCGTCCGTCTCGTCCAACTCCTCCTTTTCCAGCTCCCCTCCCTCCCCCTCCTCGCCCCCGGCCTGTCCTGCATGCCCCCTGACCTCCTCTGCCCCACTGGCTCGCCAGGTCAGCGTGGACTCCGGGGTCATCAAGCAGGAGGAGGGAGGTCACCGCTACTGGGGCATCAACAATAATGAGTCCGAGCCAGAGGTGAGTTCTCTCCCCCCTTGGGACACAATCAGATGACCGGAAGTAGTCACATGATTGTTTTGCAGTCACGTGATAATCGTTTGGTCACGCGAAAGCAAATAATTGTACTGAGATTAACAAAAAAGGTGCACGCCATGATCATGAACCAAATTAAACTGAAGTGTATAAGGTTTACCATTTTTCAAGATATTACAGATTCTGAAAGTATCCTCTTCTGACAAAATTGACCTACAAACATCAATGTTAGCAACAAACAAACAAAAAATAAAATGGAATGCAAAGAAAATAAAAACGGACAGAACTTTTTCTCTTCTAATAACAGGATCAGACAACGAAACAAAGAAAAAAAAAAAAGCTGTACAAATTATGTATATTATTATATTCCAAAATCCATGAAAGTCTGAGGTCCCTAATGATAATCATTGCCTTGCTTGACCATGCAAGTTCTAATTCATTAACGTTTGTATTTTCATTACTGTTATGCGCATGTTTATGAAGATATCAGAAAAACACCGTAGCAAAGTTTAGAATGAAATAGATATCAATGTTATCAGGAGCCCATTGCTTCATTTTTTTTTTTTTTTCAAATGGCGTTGTGTTCAACGATAAAAAGACTACCGGGAACCTTTGGCTTTAGAATAAGCTGACTCAAACTTGTTTACAGCAATATCACCTCCAGTTTGTCGAAAAATTAAAACTGATGGGTAGTAGAAGTGTATCCAACTGTTTGCAGACAATGTAAGTCTGTCTTCTGTGAGTCTATCAATGTACTTTTATCCACTCTTAATTGACGAGCATACTAACTTGACCTTGCTCAGCTGGTAGACTAGTCTAAAGTGAAAGTAAAAATAGATTTAGCGGATGCAAAACGCGATGGTCCTCATCATGACTGTATTTGTAAAAAGCTCAACGTAAAAATCACTGAACGCTTATCAAATCTTCTTCTAGCACTATCTTACACAAAGCAACTCAACACATTCTCTCGGGCTTTTCTCCTGAAATTGTAAAAAAAAAAAAGCACATAAAGTAAGACGTACATTTGAAGCTCTGTGTCTGTAAGTATTACTGCAATTTGTCTAGCATTGACCGCGTTACATTATAGCATATCTAACACATATGGACAGTGTTAGGCGAGGTAGCTGTGTGCTCATGTATAAACATGAATGATACAAAAAGGTAGCTGATTTTGTGATCATTTTTTAAAGTCGGATTGGACCCTGAAAATCATGAAAAAAATGGGGGGTTTGCTATTTTTAAACGCTTTGACCTCTCTGAAAATTATGAGAAGGATAACGGTTGTAGAATGAAATATCTGCTATGTCCCACAACGGCTGCCCCTGGTGACTATTACAAACATTATGAAAACTCAATTGCGATTTTCTCAAAATAAACTATTGCGCGTAAATGTAGGAAATTAGTGAAATCTCGGGTACAATGATTGTTCCTAAATGCAGTCCAGAATTTTCCAGAACTCCTGTCATAAAATATTTTTTGTTATTTCATGATGAACGTATTTTCTTTATGATCTGACATACGAGAGTGTTAATGTCTTGGCGGCACTGGTGTCTTGTCGAGGGCAGCGTCCTGAAATTCCCAGCAACAATATCGGGTTAGTCGGTGACACCTGGGTGACAGACTGGTCGCATTAGGAATTAATCACAGCTCGGTGAACGAAGCTAATCAAAGCCAAACCTGGCAGCCGCTGGGTGTGTGGTCAGCGGAAAGGCATTCGTTACCTCAAACACCGTCCAGTCCTGCCAAGGTGTTTCCGACACCTGGCCCTGTGGGTGTGACATAAAAACCAGAGTCCGAGATGGTCATTGTTCTCAGTGTTACACAGACACCTCTGCACCCTCTGCTCACAAAAGGACGGACTGATGTTCTGATATATTCACATCAAACTCATCTGATTTAAAACTCACCAGCACACATTAGTCTCACTCTGTCTAGCATACCCGTACACAATTAATGACTATCGCTTGCAGTGATTCTACTGGAGGTCTCAAAATGTTCGCAATGCATAAGGGTGTAGACACCTGGCATCCATGTATACACACGGACTCATTCCTCACTATGTTTAGAGAATAAAAATGTATTTATTGTAATCGTTTTAATTTCAATACAATTTGTTGAATGATCTTCTATTCATCCAATACGCCAATGAGGCATGGGCGCCTTTAATCTTCGAATAATTAGACTTATTTTCGTTTAATCTCTTCTTAATCTCAAGTGGTGACTTGCGAGAGAACCTATTGATCCTAAAATCATTGATGTTATCTAATACTTACTCTAATCCTAACGCTATCCATGTCTACCCCCGGAAATGAGAATACTAAGAAACTAATATGGTATCCAGCTGAACATTCCCTCCATGTCAGACACCCATTCTAATCGTTGACCTATTTTTTTTCGTTGTCCCAGGACCTGCAAATATCAAGGGAGTCACGTGCTGTTCAGCCTAAGACATCGTCGATGTCCACCACCTCGCGCTCGAGCATGCGCAGTGAGCAGTTTACAGACGATACCAGCAGCATCAGCGCCAAAAGTGACGCCAGTGTGGACAGCCTCATCTTTGACCCACATTTCGGTAAGTCCCTCGTGACCTGGCCAGTCAATCAACCACTTAGCTTTTGTTTCTTCGACCCTGTCTGACTGCCCTCATTGCTCTCCTCATGTTCTCCCTCCGTCTGGCAAATCTGCTGTCCTGCCGCTACGCTCGCTTGGGTATTGCGTGTGTAAATAGCTCTTGATATGTGGTGAGTGCATTGGAAGACTGGATACAATGTCATAATAATATTAGGTTAGGAACTGGTTTTCACTATGTTATACCAAAGAACCTGATGACCCAAGCTGACAATCAATACATTACTCAAATTTTACATGTTCAAGACAACTAACATTCTCACATGGCTGCAGCTTGGTCGGCGAAAATTAATGTCATTTTGATTTGCTTTGTTTTTGTCATTGTTATTGAAATGATCGGGTTCTATACTAGAAATTGACCGTGGATGTTCACAAGTAATGTCCATGTGAATGATATGTGGTGTTAACATTCCTGTTCAGGAGAACGAAGAATTAACTCATTTTGCTCAATGACAGGTAGTTTTTTTGCTCAGCCTACGATTATTTACCCTTAGTTTACTGAGCATTCATTGCCACTAACTATAGCTTTATTCATATGCTTTGCGTTGTGTTTTGTTTTATTTTGTTTTGAGAATGCGTGTAATCCTGTTAACGTTAAATGCGTGTGCCTATTGATTAGTAATATTTATGACCTCTTTTTTTTTCGGGGTGAGGGTGGTTGGGGAGGAGAGAGAGAGAGAGAGGGGGGGGGGGAGAGAATGGGAATAAAGACCTTTCAGAAGGTACAATATAGAGTCAAAGAACGAGCACCCCTGAAGTGAGGACGGCATAAGCCTGACGTTATCAGAACTAAACATGGCTGAAAACTGCAGACTTTTGAGGTCAAAGCTGACAGCTCCCAACGATCATTCTGCCTTACTCAGCCTTGCCCTGCCTTGCCTTGCGGTATTGGAATTGAGCCCTGGATCCAAAGGGTTTGTCGGATTGTGTAAAAAATCAATAGCAACTTAACTTGGCACAGCTCCATATCACACGCCGATATCTCCTTTCACTTACCCCAGACACAGAATATTTGAAACTGGTTTTAAAGGCAGAGTAAAGGTTGTTGTCGTTAATGTCATTGTTGTCGTCGTCGTCGTCGTTGTTGTTGTTTTCTCTTGAGTCACGGATCCATTTCTCCCCCTCCTTCGATGGCCTCGAGCCTGTGCACCGATGTATATCCGTTCTCGAGGAGAAAAGTCTATGTTAGTCTTGTTTAGATTCCCTTTTCACAACTCAGATAATTCAAACGGTTGAAATATAAATACGGCGATTATCATTTTACAACTCCTTTTTCTTGTAGTAATGTTTATCTGGGCCTGTTACTGAACAGTTTGTTTTCACAGAAGGTCCAAACTGTATAGAAGAACATTAATTTAGGTTTTGACACAAAGCAAAAATTATCTGAAGATGTTATTTTTATCGCAATAAAAGTGGTTTAGTAGGGGTGGGGGTGGGTCTGTATTTATCAAATGGTTTGAAGGAAATATGTTTTTTGAAAGTTATCGACCACATACTTGTAGATCCTAGTATGAGAACATGTATATCAGTGTGGACTTCTTATGTTGTATAATGCAAGAAACTGAATCAGGAACTGGCACTGCCTTTATGAAGAAAAAAAAATGGACGTCCGTTGTCTTGTGTCCAAACGCTCTAGATGTTTACATCCCATCATAAGAAATCTATGTACTTGAAATGCATTAGGTTTATCTGTTAGTGTGTTTAATTGTGCGTTTACATATGAGAGTTTAGACACCCGATTAATCGCATTTTTCTATGATGGCGCACCAAAAAAATGTTGAGTGCGATCATCTAACCATTTCGACTTTTGAATCTCATGGAGAATCATCGCTGTTATCAAATCTAGCATTTGAGAACTGGTAATGTAATTGACTAATAGAGGTCAATATTCAAAATCTGGATAATTGGCTTCTCTTTGTTCTTCTTTTCTAACCCTGCTAAGTTAGTTAAGTCTCAGATTCTGCTTGGGAACAAAGGGCCACAATAGCACTCCTCCAACGGACGCGGTTTTGGGAGATCCTCTTCAATTCGGCCCATGTCATTCCAGCTGCCTTCACTTCAGAGTCTGTACTTCTTCGCCAAGTTTACTGAAGCAAATCGGGGGACTTATTATTTTTGTACATCTGTTTACATCATTTCAGGGGATATCTGTTTATTGTATTGTATTGTTCTATATTTTATTTATATTAACTTTTTACAACCTTCCTCGCGCTCTTATAAACTTTTCCAAGCTCCTATATAACTTTTCTAAACCTCAAAATCCTTTCTTCACTTTTAAATACACTTTGTATAATATGTGCAGAAGGATTTTATGGTAAAAATAATTTATACCCGGCCGCAAAACTCGCCATTATTATGTAATGAAGCATCCACGATATAAATATACATACACTGTAATATAAGAGAAAATTTGTGCTATATGCCCAGACGTAGACAGCAAAATGGCGAGGGATTTACTGTATCTTTGTCTTGTGTCTCTGTTACATCTGCCCATTGGGCAACATAGTTCAAACCAGAAAAGTGTTTTCAAAATAGTCACAGATTTATCATCCATGGTGGACACTGCCCGGGGTGAAATATAAGATTCTTCTGTTTTGTGTGACTTTGTGCAAAATTATTGAACATGTTATCATATCATAGAAAAGTCAAAATCAATACACTAATAGTATGTTCTCCTATTGGCCCCCAGAGGTTACCGTGCATTATCACAGGCTGCGTCTTTGTATTTGTCTTTGACTCTTTCTGTGTGGGTCTGTGTGTGTCTGTGTGTATGTGTGGGTTCGTTGGCTTTTGCGTGTGTGATTTGATCTGATCATTCTACACCGCCTTTGCTATGAAAGTTTTATTAGTATAATATCTGCTGGCTTGTTACTCAAAGTTCAATGACCTGCCCTCGAGGCCCTTATGATTAGCGGTCAAGACAAATTAATGTGTCTAGCTAAAATAGCGTCATTGCTTCTCATAGGAAGATCGATTTCAGATCTTACCGGCTGTCATCAGATATTCAGGAAATAATGGAGATATTTGAAATACCAATCCGAATTAGAGAAGGAGAAAAACAAAACAAAAACTGAAAGCTGAAAATCCTTTCAGACTCCATATGCATGACCCTAGGCTTTGAATGCCCCCTAAAACGGGGACAGAAGGTGCATGTCATTTGAAGTCCGAAGTTCGGCTTGAAAATATCGATTTTCAATATCTGTTTTTTATGAGAACTTCGACCCCCCCTTTTATGCACAAGAACCCGAATAGTTCTGATGTGTGTCTAATCAAGATACGGGACTGTGTTTTACACTATGGACAGCTTGTCAACTCAAATCTTGTTAACTTTTGATGGTTGTACTTTTTCGATATTTTATTTACAGTTCCTTTGGAAGTTTTACAAAGAAGTAGGAAAAATTGTACAAATTCTCTAATTTCATAATTATTACGAGTTTTAGGTCCATCAAATGTGTAAAGATGGGTCACAAAGCGCATCTTCATGCACGCATTTTACATACTGGCTCCTAAGAAGTCCCGTTTTACTGTAGGTACTTTTGGGGTCCACTTCTCTGAAGAGGTATGACATTTTTATTTTAATAAGGCATGCACAATTTTTAAAAACCTGTGAACATTTGTCTATATATGTCAAAACACGAGATATCATTGGGAAGACCACACAAATCCGCTTTAGAGCTGACAAGCATAAACTTGACTAGATCTAACATTAAAAAACAACAACAACAACAATCCTGGAGCTCTGTTTCGCTCCAGATGTTAATGATTTGCCATGCAAAGAATTAGTCCATAGTAGCAGATTCGTAGCAGATTCTCTCAGTTTCTCACTCGTCTTCAGCCAGTGGTCTTGTACTACGTTCAGTATTTTACATGTCTGAACAATTATAACATGGTTTTGCTATGGACTGATTGTACAGAAATTTCAAGCAACAACATTAAATGCATGTCAACCATCACCATTTAGCCTCTAAAACATTCCTAAAGTTTTTACCTTTTTTTATGCGTCAATCAGATAGCGACCTTTGAAAATCTCACGCAAATTTAATGCAATTAGAGAAACTCTTCAGTTTTTTTTTGTTGTTGTTTATTATTATTTTTTTGTTTTGTTTTGTTTTTGTATTTTATTTGTGTTTTTGTTGTTGATGTTGTTGTTGTTGTTTTTATGGTGTGAGCAAGGGAATGGCTTAAAAAATAAATAGAAATGAAAAACAAACAAACAAACAAATAAATGACCAGGAAAATCTAAAGCAGTTAAAGGAATTGCTAAAGTTGAACGTATACAAGAGAGAAGGCTGTACATCATTGTCTGAGACTGGATAATGAACGCCAAACCTGCGAGATAAACTTGCTTAAGACAGGCCAGTTGTGGCTGTGCTGGTGCAGATCGATGAAGGAGGTTATACAGCAGGACTGCAGCACTTTAGTGATCGGATCAGGGAGATTGTCAACTCAGTTACCACCACCCCGTCCTCCCCCTCCCCCATCTCTGTTGTATGTCCTCTATTTCCCTCC
>JBCEWB010112094.1:0-11775 GCA_039654565.1 Peronia peronii
ATTTGCACACTAGATCTAGAGAGGAACTGCGCGGTCCTCTATGTCCCCCCCCCCCCCCCCCCAAACAAAAAAACACAAAAAAACTTATAGCTTTAAAACAGTCTTTTTTTTCATTCAAGGCAATAGCTTAGGCTCCCAGCTGCTTACAAATCCATAAACCGTGGATGTGTATTCGCCTTCTTTGATTTGAAGATGCGCCATATTGGTCGTTGTCACAACTGTCGAAAGAATGTGCCAAAACGCATGCGCTCCAAATAATAAAAAAGATATACATATATATTCAGAACAACTCTTATGGGTCAATTTCTTTTGTCGATGACACTGGCAAAATCATTGTGTTCGGTGAACTTTATAAATCCAGATATTATTCATTTTAAAACATCATATTGAAAGTCTGCAATGGACTTCAAATCAAATAACCCTACAACATCACAAATTACAATTGTCCTGTTTTTTTCATTCCTTTGTGAATTCTATATTTTTATATACAGTATAACCAAAGGGAATATTTTTTGCTCTCATCAAATTGTTAGTACGCATACGTAACCATATACCATAATATGTAAAATACTCAATACACATGATTAATATTACAGTGGATTCACAAGATTTAAATAATAATAGTAATAAATATTTAATTTAAGGCAAACGAAAATTGATGAAAAATTAGACTCATATTCCTTGAACTATTATTCAACCACCAACCTTGTCTGACAAACTTCAGTAAGTCAACATTTAAATGCTTTTTTAGTGCCAGTGCTGTATATCCCTGCTGTGCCTCAGCGATTAAAAAAAAAACATTTTGGAGTCTGAATCACGTTACCAATATTTTTTCTTATTTTGCTTTGCCTGATTTTTCCTACATGCCTTATTTAATTAAATATATTACTATTATCCTTCTTTCCTTTACGTTCTAGATACGTCTTTCAACCTCCTGCTTTCTTTCCTGTGCATTTTCATTTAACAATTTCCTAATCATGTACATGTAGGCCTACATGGATCTAGTCCAGCATACAGACTTGTAAACTCTTGACATTCTACCCAGTTTTTCCTACACATGTGCAATATTTGTATTAATTTCGATGTGATGAGACCAGGATTTTAATTATCGGGATGATGCACTGAGACGTGTTGATAGAACGACCATATGTCAACAATAACGAGTTTCAGACCCATATCTATGTTTACAACCAAATTTATGATCAAGGTCTAGATATAGATCTAGATCTGCTAGTTATCTCAAGTGAATCTTTGTGTAGTATATGCATTATCGTATTACTGCTTGTCATCAGAATTGGTGTACATGAAAACTGAAGGTTGCCATCTCGAGAGTACAGATTCAAGACTTAGATCTAGCTAGATCTAGATCTAAATCGAGGTACAACATGTACAAAATGCAGTTGATGGAGAACTCATGTAGTGGGGGGAGGAATGAGGTGGAACGAACAAATACTATAGTGTAACACAAGGACTGGGTCTAGAACTGATGCAGCCTGAACTTAATTTGTTTTTAACCACTGAAAGCCTCCTTGCGGTTGTATGAATAGGAAGAGACACATGCAGAATGGGGAAACGGGATGTAAATCTTGACTGTGTACTAACATGTAGATCTAGATCTAGAAAGATCTAGTTAGGCCAGGCAAGTTCAGCGTATGAGCAGATAAGCCTCCTTACTCACTGGTCAGTTTTTTTAAAGAGATTTTAATATCACTTTAAAGGTGGAAGACTTTTTCTTATTATGGGCAAGGTAGAAAGATCTAGGTCCTTTTCTGAAAGAGTTTTTGTGATTATGGAATGGTAACTGACTCAATCCCAAATTTCAAGGATTTATTGAGTCAGATGGCCTCAGATTTATGGAATGATAACAGTCTCAGCCCCAGGTTTCAGCAGCAGGGAGATGTGATGCATTTTTACTTTGCTTTTGTTTTGGGTTCATGACTTTCATGGCCTTTTTTTTTTCACACATAATGATTTTAGTGCCTCACTGGAACTACCTTCACTTTGTTTTGGGGCCATGTTGAGATGAGTACCTGTTTTTTTTTCACCCATCTAATTGTTTCATCATCGACAATGAATGCTTGATAGTTATTGAAGTTGCGGGAAAAAAGAATGCCAGAATATGATAAACTTAATCCTAATTATACTATAATACTACAGCAACAGAAAAGAGTAATAGTTCAGTGGAAAGAAACTGACACAGAAATGAATTATAATTGTAAGCTGTATTCATTTTATTTTTATATATCTTCCCTTCCCCCCCCCCCCCTCTCTCTCTTAGCTTTGCAGCTGGTAACTGAAAATCTCAGTGAATGCACATTGTAACAGTTAAGTAAATTATCTACAAGTAGGCCTGCCCTTATTTTTTTTTTTTTAGCTTCCTTTCCCTCAACCCCTCTCTCTCTTTTCTCAAACAGCCACTGTCATGCACACAGATGACAGATATGCCCACACACACACACATACTCACACAGAAACCCCCATATGCACTAAGAAAAGAACATCAGCATTTGGTATACGGTAGGGTAGGTCAAGCACAAATTAGGATATTGGAGGTGAAGCGATTGGTTCTCTGCGAGTGCCAGGGAGTGACGAACATCCAGACAGAAATAATGTTGACATCTTCATAAAATTTGAACCTGGACACCAGCTCATTGAAAGCTTGGCCATGGCTTGCCGGACTTAATTCCGTCTAGTCTCGAGGTCTACCCGGACTTATTCACTTCGTGTCATCGTCATGTAGCCGTTAAGTTTTAAGTCCACGTCGTGTTCCTTTGGGAGGGGTGGGAGGCATGTGCGTGCAGCTTTAATTAAACACTTTCAGCTAAAAATATGCTAATCAGTAAATGATGGTCGAGGTTTATCATCAAGCTCGACGATCATTTTTACTTGAACTGAATGAGGTCTAGATCTAGATCCAGATCTCTTCATTCTACATCTGATTCAACTACCCTCTCAAAAAGAAAACAAAAAGAGACAAAAATACAGACTTTCTGTCCAAAAGACAAACACACACATGATACAAGAAACAGAAAATAAAATATATCCATTTGTAGATGTAGACGCGTTGAAGTGGAGATGAACCCTCCACTCTCAGTTGATGACGTCCGCAAGATATATCCAGCGAAAGCATCTCCTCCAATCAACCCCACAAATTTGTACATAAAAATAAAAATACAAAATCTATGTCAAATACACATATACAGTGTATTAATTTTTATTATAAAAAGAAAAAAAGTATGACATGGCTGAGATTCAAACCCGGGTTGATAGAATATCAGTCTGGTTACTTGTCCATTCGGCCACAGATAACTGTGAGCTCCAGGTTAAACTTAACATTATAATACTTTAATGTACTATAATCCAAATATGACAGGGGTTGTTAATAATATTGTTTTCTGTCCGTTATTTTTCATTTCCTCTCACCAGTGATCCAAACTTTAGTCAGAATTGCATCAGTATTGGCACATTGTGGAGTTCTAGAAAGTAAAACATCAAATTGCTCTCAGAAATGGGTATAAAAATCAATGCCAAAAACAAAATTGGGGATTTGGGGCTAAAATACCGATCGTGGATTATAGGCTGCTATAGACACTTCCTTTTTTTTTAATGACTATAGTATTATTTTCTGATTTTTCATAATGAACAAATGTAAGCTTTAAATTGATTACAAGTTGATTCAAAAGTCAGAGGGGGGAAATGACAATGTCTGAATAGATCTGAGAGCTAGCTGGACTTAAGTCCGGCTAGACACTTCGTTAAAATTTTATTGAGAGATGGAGGAAAAAAAAGCAAATTCACTCTGTGTCAGTTATTCCTTGTCATTACCCCTCTGGTTCTCATAAAAAAAAAAAGGAAAGAAAAGAAAAATGAAGATGAAGCTACTCTGTTTGTAAATTGCAGTTTTAGAATGAAATGTCCAAGGAATGCCTTTTGTTATACATCTGTACAGTTAAGCATTGTATGATGATATCATAAGTCCCACCCAGCAGTTTGGATCACTAACTGACACACTGAGTCAATGTTTTTTAATTTGATTTTTATCTGCCTAGCTCCATCAATCAAATCATGGTTATTTAACAAGTAGGCCTGCAGCATGTATCTAGGCTGTAGTTATCCTTAGGTATCAGTGCGATGAAATTCAAAGTTGTCTGTAATTATGTTAGGCTCTGTCTGGCCATAAGTGCAGTGAAGGGGTTGAGGTTGGCCATCCATGAGTACAGTGATGGGATTGAGGCTGGCCATACGCAAGCACACAAAGGCCTAGCCTGTATGTGTTGCACTTTCAGTTACAGATGGAAATCGTCTCAGATATAATTACATGTACATGTAATTTAAGTAACAAAGAAAATAATCATTTTGCTGAATATTGGTTACTAGTTGTGCATCTGCTCTCATTCATTTTGGTCCATTCTTACGGAATATTTACATAATGATAATTTTATGAAGACTGGACTTTGAATTTTGAAAAAGCAATAGATTGTATTGATTGTCAAACAAACTCTGATTTATACAAGTTAGCCATAAATGTAATAATATGTGTTGTTTACTTCTCTTGAAGCTCTCCATTAATGGTATTTTATAAAATTTATGAACCAAACTGAACTTGAAACACAAGTTCTGCAGTTTAATGTGAGCTGTCTGTGCCATTTTTTTTCTGGTAGAATTTTGTAATATTTATCAAATCACATCTGTGACACTTGTGAATTTCTGAATGTAAAAATTTATAATGGCCTTTCACTCTTTCATTAATTGACTGTAATTTGCATTGCTGTTTCATGTAGGCTTACAATAGTTTTTCCTTAGCAGGGGTAAATTATGTCTGCACTCTCTCTCTGCTGTGATTCACATCCTCGCTATCATATTTCAAAGACAAACGGTACACAAACTGTAAACACGTACTTAAGAGTACTCACTCCGCGTAATTTATTTAAAGATCCAAAGCATAAAAGACCTTTGTAGATGACTACGAATCAAATACAACTTGCAGTAAAGTGTCAAATTGCCGATACAACTTGCTGAATGCAGTCATGCCTCATATTTGTTCATGTTCTTTCTTTCAGATTTCAACCATCACAAGTTTGAGCAGGGTGTCACGATGCCACTGGTTGTTTTATGTGGGTTTCCTGCTAGTGGGAAAACAACCAGATCTCAGCAGCTATATGACTATTTGAAGGCAAACTACACAGCTAAAAAGATCCACCTTGTTTCAGATCATCCAGAAGGTGCAAAGAGAAATGAAATATACTCAGATTCCCATAAAGAGCGAGAACACAGGGGCAACTTGAAATCATTAGTGCAAAAAGCACTAACGAAGGAGGACGTTGTCATTTTGGACTCACTTAATTACATTAAAGGTTTCCGGTATGAATTGTACTGTGTAACTAAATCTTGTAGGACCCCACATTGTGTTATTTATTGCGTGACTGATTCACAGACATCTAAACAGTGGAATGTTCAGCGGGAAGAAATAGATCGCTATGAAGGTAACTTAGTAGATGAACTGATTATGCGCTTTGAATGTCCTTCTCCTAACAGTCGTTGGGATAAGCCTTTATTCACTGTTCTGAAGGATGATCCATTAAATATGAAGGACATTTGTGATGCTCTGTTTGAGCAAAAAGCACCACCTCCTAATCAATCAACTCAGTCTCAACCATTATCGTCTACAAATTTCTTATATGAACTGGACAGAGTTACCCAAGAGGTCATCACAACATTTGTTGAAGCCCAGAAAACTGCTGTGCCAGGAGATAAAGTAAAGTTTCCAAAAGTCACAGAAAAAGTGACGTTTGTAAGATCCGTGAATTTAGCAGAACTTCAGCGTTACAGGCGTCAGTTTATCACTTACACTAAAATGCACCCTGTTGATGATGCAAATAAATTAGCAAGTATGTTTGTTCAGTATCTCAACAAATCTATGCATAATTAATACATCAGGCCAACATCAGTGTTTAATCTTTTATTTATCTTGGATATGTATGAATGTTTGGATATGTGCACAAATTGTCGAGAAACATAAAATGATGATAACTGGAGAAACCGTTTCAGCTTTTTCCAGTATAGATTAACAAATAATGAAATATGCACTAATAAAAAATATGTAATTAAGTACCAGTATAGTACTTTTCTGTGAATTTTGTATAGTGAATCTATCTTTTTGAAACATCAGAAAAAGGCAGTAAAATTAGTAAAATAATGGCAAGTATTATTGTCAGTGCTAATTGCTAGTGTTGGGTGGAATGAAAAAAAAAAACCAGACAAAACACTGAATTGGCATTATTTACTCTTTGGTTTTCACACCCATCTTGCAACATGATATGGTATAACACACCTATCCGTTTTAAGAGTTAATACATGTACATATACTGGTATTGGCATGATGGTAGTACATGTGTCAAGAGTTAACAAAATCTATGTCAGCCTGTCAAGCCAGATGTCTCTCCTCCTCTGTATTCTAAGGACTAGGGAACAACGCAAAGATCAACATAGGTTTTTTTTTGTTTTTTTTTGGGGGGGGGGGGGAGGGGGTATGCATGTTGTGATGAAATCTGTGAAACCACTGATAAGTTGGGCAGGTTTCATCTCTCCCTTTTGAAAACCCAAAAGATATTTATGTGTTCATTACAGGGAGTGGGAAGTTGAGGAGGGGGAGGGAGGATGGTGTGATTAGAGGCTATTAAGTCTTTCTGTGAAAATGCAGATTGTCTTATCACTTATCTCATCTGATTTGGTAACTTTAATTATTGTGGTGTACAGATTATTTCAGTTCAATATTTGATGGCTTTTCTAAAAATTTTAAGTAAATAATCTGTACAGCAAAAGGTTCTAAATTTTTGTGACAAAATGCCAGATACATGTAATAATTTTGGCACAATCATTTCTTATTTATTTATAAATTCATGAACTGCATTTCACTAGTGTATGAGTCAATGCATTTATAATGTGGCAATTCTTTAGTTTCAATCACATGTATATGTAATTGCAAATGAATTTCCATGAATATAGCCAACAATATCATGTTTGTTGTTACTTTTACTTTTTAAATTTTTATCTTGTGTGTTTATTTGAACATTTTAACTCTAGAATGTGACCCAGCCTAAGGGCTACAACGCCCTGCGGCGTGCCTTGCGGGCTTGTCAGTCTGGATCTCGGCGCCAGTACTTAGCCTCAGGGTGTTTGTTCTGACTATAGAGACTCCGCCTTGGCTTCGGAGTGACACAATGCAGGCCCAGACTGACCACCTTGCTGACCAATGTCTTTCTCTAATCCCTCCCCTAACTCCACCCTTTCTTCATGTGTAAGTGACATGGTGAGAAATATCACAGCGCAACGAGGAGCCCCCACGAATAAATACGGGCGTCGCTTGCAGGGATTCGATTTGCCTGTCATATAAATACGTGGTTCGCAGTTCTTGGGTTAAGTCATCTGGCTTCTGTTGGCATTGTATGATGTTTAACCCAAGAACTGTGAACCATATATTTATATGACAGGTAAAGCGAATCCCTGCATGCCACGCCCATGTTTATTTGTGGGGGCTCCTCCTTGTGCTGTGATATTTCTCACCATGCCACTTAAACTTGAGGTTTATTGGCCTCAGTTTTGTCAAATTATCGCCATAATAAGTATGCGCAGCTCAATAGACACTCCTTCACACAGTAAAGGAAACTTTGCCTAATGGAACAGTGAGAAATTCCATGCCCAAAGATGAAATCCTCTTGAATGCAAGAGAAGAATAGAAATCAAAGGCCACATGACCCACTCAAGTCCTCTCAAATGGTCCGAAATTACAATCAAAAGAAACTATATGATGACGCGAGAGTATCAAATACATTCAGTCTCTTTGTTTCTACCATATTGAGTAATATCGCAGACTCCCCTCATCACTTGACCCACTCATTAGGTTTCACATTAACCAACGATCAAGCTGTTGAGAGTACAAGTGAGCTATAATTGCTATGAATGAAAGCTAAAGTAGCCTATGTATCCATTAGTTTATATCAGATAGCTCTCTTGTGTTCTCACTCTGTGCCATCGTTAGATTACTTGTATATATATTCAGTCACTGCTGCCCAGTCAATGTCAGCAGGTCTGATCTAATAAGAATAATTGTAAGTCCACGTGGTCACAGGGATGATAGCTTGCAGTTTACATTGAGATTCTATAACGTAAACGTAAATACACCTCTATATGAAGCGGTTTCGTCCAAGCAGTTACATCAGGTTATGAGCAAATCTGTAATGGGAATGGTCTGTGGGACGAGGATGATAAAACTGGCACCTATATGAAATTGACAATGTCTTTGTCAATACAATCCCTTCTCCTATCATTGGCTCATTGCAAATATTATTATATGTGAAGAAAGGGTTGAGTTAGGGGAGGGGGATTAGAGAAAGACATTGGTCAGCAAGCTGGTCAATCTGGGCCTGCATTGTGTCACTCCGAAGCAAAGGCGGAGTTTCTATAGTCAGAACAAACACCCTGAGACGAAGTACTAGCACCGAGATCCAGATTGACAAGCCCGGCAAGGCACGCCGCAGGGTGTTGTAGCCTTTAGGCTGGGTCGCAGTTCTAGAATTAATGAAATCTTTAATGCTAGAGAACAGAACCCGAGTATTTTAGCACTACAGAAATAATTTGTATTGATCAGAATAATACATGTATATACACGTTTCAAACTGCTGCAATGTTGCTGGAAATCGCTATGTTCTGTCAGTTAGTATTGTAAGATACTGTTGTATGCACCTTTGCCTCGCTGGTTATAATTTAATGATTGTCTAGTTAATCTTTAAATTTATTCTTTCAGCAATGAATAATTTTTTCAGAAACAAATAAAATTAAAAAGGCTAACTTACTCCTCATTCTTGAATAAAATAAAGCTGTTCCCATGTTCAATAGTATTTCAGTTCTTGGATGCGAAATGGATCCTTTTTTAATTTACTAAAAAATGCTTTCAGTTGCTTCCCCAGTAATTGCATACGTCTCTTGTTCATTCTTTTTTTTTTTTCTGTTCAGTCAGAAATTCATTTCAAATACTGTATGTCATTTATATTCTGAATGTTTCTGCAATAGTCTTCATGGAACTGCAGAATAATCAGATTAGACTGTTTGCAAGATATGATTTTTCTTTCTTCTGTTTCATATACATGTATTTCATAGTGCACGCCATCACATTTCGGCTCGAATCGGGACTTTTAGTCCAGGCAATAAATCTCCCCCACCAGCGCGCTTGACGCGGGGTTAATGGGGGTCATGAGTCAGGTTTACGCGATAGCGTTTCGCGGTCACGTTGCCCTTATTAATAGGTGATTTTAATCCTTTATATCTGTTGTCTTTCAATTACCAGCACTCGTCTGCCTGTTCTATATTCAAGAATCATTTCTCGGCTACAATTCTGTGAAAACACGATGTTCTTGTGACTATTAGTTTTTTAAGTTATGTTCGTTTGAAAACTTCATGTAAAGTTAAATTTGAACTATTATTTCCTAAATATTACCTTCAATTACACGAAAGTGGCAGCTTATATCTGTAAAATTTTTATGTCAGCATTTAATAAAATGCTTCTATTTTGCTCAGTGCAATTTTCATAAATTAAAGTATGGTTGTTCAGTAATAATTAATTAAAAGTGAAATCTCAGCTGTTAAATAGTATCACAGGGCCATATGAAGTCTAAAAACGTAATAGAAACTTCTGCTGACGTTCTATGGTTTCTTTAGTGATACATGTATGTATTCATACTCCAGAAGTGATGATTAGGTTTAAAGATAATATAAGCCTAGCAGTTTCTTGCTGTAATGTGTGAGAATTGGAGGGAAATTCAAATTAGAATATTCCCATCTTTGACCTGACCACTGGACACCTCTAGGGTTATTTAGATAGAAGTTTAGTATGTTTATTTTTTAGTTTCATGCCAAGAGAACCATGCGACGGATCATACATATCAGGAATAGGTCACGAGATCATTGAGTGAATTTTGTCGACTATGTAACAGAGAAAACAAAACAGAAAAAGACGACAGTCGGCCATTTGTCCGTAACAATTGTCACTGATACTTCAGCCCCGCAGGCTATGAAGATCTCGTCGGATCTCACATATTTACTCATCACTCAGACCAAAGCCTGTACAAAAAGCCGGTGTGGTATTGGGGAAGCTGATACTTTGATAGAAATTTAGAATTAACCTAATGTTTAACAATTTAAATCAGGTCTTGAGCAAAGCCCACTCCCTCATTTTACACACTAATCCAATCAGTGAAGAACAATTTGCTTCCATTCAAACTGCCATTGATGAATACATGACACTTTACAGAGAACTCTTCCTCAAGAACACACTTCCCAAGAAACATCTTCTGGAACAACACTCTGTTTGCCTTTTGTACTAAAACAGATTCGGACTTAGCCTAACGGGAGAACTGGGGCCTAAAAGTAAAAGCAGGCACCAGTCAGTTTTCAAGCTTTAAAAAATGGGAATGCAGTATTAATAATAGCATACAGAAATTACAGTTTGTAATGCATACTCATGTGTTACAAGTTGCACCAATGTTGTACTCCACAAAAGAATCAGTGCAGAAGGAAAGTGCGTAAGGAAACTTGGCAAGAAAATAGGCAGAATGAGGTTAAAAAAAATCATGCATTCTATTAATTAATATACTGTATCCTGTTACTGGACTGGAGTTTTTTTTTTTTTTCCCCGTTGATATTATTGTAGTGTATCTCTTGTAAAGATTTGACTGTGTTGGTTTATCAAATAGTCTTCAGTCCTGCCAAGAAAACCACTCACAGAAGGTTAAAACTGGTAAAGAGAACATAACGTAATAGGCTTCTATTGGATACAACTCCCTCTCAGGTGTTTGATTTTCGGTAAGCGGACTTCTCCTTTGGTATGTGTAAAGACTGATATGTTGTCTATCACCTTGCCAAATTCCAAACTCATTGTGCCTGCCAGTTTTGAGTTTTGAATGATCAAAGATAACCCATTTTTGACAAACTGTGACAGAAATAAATTTGGTATGTTCTTTTACAGGCTTTTTCACTCTGAGTCATTTACATGTAACTGTATTGTTAAGGAAACAGCTAATATATGATGACAAATAAACCCAATAAATCAGTGTTACAGCACTGCTTCAGCAGCGCACTAGCTGCCGTGCCAGGTAAATGACCCCGTGACCTAAATGATACGGCGTTTGCTGGCGGCAACTAAAATACCAGTTCCGTGCGCACCGTGAGTGTGAATGGTATAGTAATGCCTTTACTAAACTGAATAGAAAAGAGGACTTTCTGAAATTTTTAGTAATTTCTTTGATCCCCAACTTCTTTGTTTTTCTGCAAAATACAGTTGAGTCCACGCAAACCGAACTCTGATAAAACGAATTTCTGATTAATCGAGTAAAAACGAAACAATAAATTTTTTTTCCTCTTTGCGCCTATTAAATGCCTCTCGCATAAATCGAAGCCATCGCTGTGCATTTCCTTTAAATCGAAGTGGTAAACGCCGCCACAAAGGTAAAAATCAGCTGTCATCTCCACATGGTTTCCACCAACGCAGATGCCAGCGGTTTGAAAACAAAGGAGACAGTGCTGCAGATGGGGCGAGAAAGGTTAGACAATGTATTATGCCCGCACGCAGCATAATTAGGCCATGTGTTCACGTGGGGAGGGGAGGGGGGGAAGTGTATCAGGGTCGGAGCTGCCAACAATCGATTGATAATCAAGCATCCTAGCAGAACTTATAGTACAGGTATGCGCATAAATGTACTAGTACACGTTAGATCTGCATGT